>JADDOH010002749.1:0-225938 GCA_016648135.1 Agrypnia vestita
AAAAGATTCAAAGAACATAAAAGGTGCCTCACAAATCACAATTTTTCAGAATACGCCAATCACATTATAGAAAATAACCACACTTTCAGCAATACAAAAATACACATCCTACATAAACAGACATACGGCCTTAAACAAAATAATTTAGAAACACTGGAAATTCATAAAAACATAAACACAACAAATAACATAATCAATAATCAAATACAACCCTTCACATCACCCCTTCTTACAATGTTCCCGATCTCCCACCACTTAGATACCCCCTCCACTTCTACCGAATCCACAACACACACACCAGACAACCATTCCTACATACCTCAGTCTTAAGTCACCTGATGAAGGAAACGGACGTTTCCGAAACATGTAGTGAAACAAGTGGCTTAAATATAAGTGGAAAAAAACAAAGTTGATTGTTTTATTTCATTATTTATTCGGTCGGATTGTAACTACTCCGGTCTACAAGGGAGGTTCTACTTTTAAAGACACACCACAGGGGCTTGCGCCAGATTCTGAGCACACTTCCCGCGTTGCTAACTACTATTTCACCCTGTCCGATTACACAACCCAGATATGTTCCCAATCCCCAGTCAGATCTCCCCACTCTGTCCATACTGTCTCAAAGAATTCCTATATAAACCCGATTGTATAGCGCAAATTATAAACAAAATAACGTATAAAGTGAATAATGTATTTCAATTGATTAGGTGATTCTAAATAAAACTAAAATAATAATATAACGAATGGATTTCAATTGATTATACGATTCTAAATAAAACGAAATTATTTATACGGCGATTTTCTTTTAAATGCGATCTATAAAGTATTACAAAACCCGCGTTAGTATAAATAAGCTACATAAATCCCCGTTGAATTCTCCGCAAAGGCAATGTACAAAATCGAATCATCGACTCTAATAAATATTCCATTGATAGTAGAGTAAATAGTTAATAATATAAATAAAAGTCTTAACTTTCGTTGTCTTGCGAGTCTCGGGTATCCTTTCCTTGATTTTAATTCCTCTTCCTTATTTATTTGAGTGGCCAAAATGAATTCCTCGTTATTGATTCTCTTCAGGGTCCGGCTGCGATTGATTGGTTGTAGTTTGCTAGCAAAATGGGCAGCACCTTCGGCCTATCTTTCCCTGCAAAACTAAGATCCACATATCGTGAACTTGTCGCCTTATATTATCGTGGTCCGCAGCGGAAGACAAAACCGCACACCATCATAATTACATTGATCACCATCCAGTTTAAAATAACATATATTATTGAACAAACACCACCCAATCAATCCTAGAACCCCCTATATATTACTCCGAAATCAAGGTTCACAGACTCTATATGCTCCAATAATAACTAAAAAAATGTAACCATAAAAATTAATAGAATATTCTAGCTAATTCTTTCCCAAAATACACAGAAATGGTGAATGCGAATAATAAATCTCGATTCCAAATCACGGTAGCTGAATATTATATTTTTATATAATTATTACGTAAATCTAAAAAGAACGTGATTTCGATCCAATATCTGGACAAACGCCCCGTACCAAGTCGTATTATTAACAATGGTCAACAATAATCGGTATACATTACAGTTACAGAAAACCGGGGAATATAAATAACTACGTCGAATACAATCATTACGCTAGAGCCGTAGCTGCATTCCTGTATGTAAAACGATCGTTACTCCAAAACAATTTTATATTAAACTTATCGATGACAATAGATGCATATTACAGTTAAATAATTAATAGCCAAATAAGATTGTAGTTTCCCGTTCAATTTCGAGGTTCGCGGTTAGCCCCAAATAAATTCAAATAAAGTTACGATTCCTAAATAACTGTTCAGTAAAATATAACGAAACAATGGAAGGCGAAACAAGAAACAAGAGATAAAATGAATAAATTAAAAGTCTTATCTTCCGATGTCCTGTGAGTTTCGTGTATCCCTTCCTTGATTTAGATTCCTCTCGCTTGTTCCTTCAAGAAGTTAAAATTGATCCCTCCTTACTGATTTCTACTGCGTCAATGATAGTCCTCGGTTACTAGGAAATTTGCCAGCACCTCCAGTCACTCTTGGTCTCAAAAACTAAGATGAAGTGCCCAGCCGCCGTCGTCCTATATACTCCAGATTCACTCTCTCCCCCCGGCCCCTGCTACCGCTCATCACATCTGTTGTTTTTACCAAATTCGTTTAACCGAGACGCCAACTATGCCCTGTGATTAGTCCGTTTCGTTCACGTATAGACTGTACCGTCGTGTGAAGCATCTGCACAGTTCCTGAAAAGTTACGACCTACCCACTAGATCCCCAGGCAAAAATTAATAAAATATTATTATAATTGTCGCCGTATATGTTTCGGTCCCAAATGATATAGTGTTGTTTTTTTTCTCCGTGAAGTAGATAAATACCTTTGGAATAATAGTTACAATTTCGGTTCAACATTAAATATTCCGTAGAATAATTTATTATCAAAGTTTTTAAACAATCTCGAATGAAGAGAAAATATTTCCTCAGATGCTTTGCATTTGACTATCTAACATTTTAAATTAAATTAAGGATTTTCCAATTTAAGCCAATCTGCGTCTATTACGACCATCACAAGCTTTAAGTTTAATTCGTTTTATGTGACTTTTTACATGTATAATTAATGAATCACTAATTAATTTCCAGTAATTTCATACATTCCTCCCTAGCTACGATACGTGACAATATATACCAAAACACATTGTGATTCATTAACCCTAGACAGATAATCTACGTCCACGGGACGTATGCGGTGGTAAAATATTGCTATTTCTATTTACCTATAATACGCAGCGCGCTGTTTCTCTCAGCCAACTCGGTCCAAGGTCAGAGCATACGCGGGATGGCTGCTTCGCAACGGTAATTCTTCTTAATATTTAGATACAGCTATGCCGTATGTCCGCTAGACGTATGATTATCTTTTCTGAAACTTTCGCGAGACTAGTTACTTTTTTATGTTGTTTTTATACGTGTTTTGAAGTCTTTTTATTTCATATATCATATTCACAATGGCAAGTCGGAGAGCACTGAATGAGGAAGACATCGAGCAGTTTTTGGGATACTTCATCATGGGAAACCGGGATGAATCATCTTCGTTTTCGGATATTTGCTATCTTCAAGACGATAGCAAATACAGCACAAAATGGTGTATTTGCTACTGTCTTATGATGAAAAAGATACAATTATCAAGAAAAAGAGATATAATAATTAATTAAAAATTGTATTAAATCAAACCAAGGGTGGTGTTAACATATTTAACCAAATTTTTTCATCAATGTCATATCCTAGGAAGACAAATAGATGGCCAATGGCTATGTTTTATGGCATGCTAAGCATATCATTTATAAATTCATCTATCAAAATGTACTGTCAAATAATGAAAGATTGTTCTAGTTGCATTAAAAGACTGATTAGCATATATTTGAGGATAAAATTTCCAAAAATTATAATGAGTGACTATTAGTCATTAAAAATGCCTATTAAAAAAGTTAAGGTTATTTTTTCAATATTTTGTATATAGACTTGTAGTGCTTAAATAAATAACTACTGAAATAAAATATGTATTTTATTTCATTAAATTAAACATATGCTTATCTATCATGTTCAATTATTGCTAACTCATTTTTTATAATAAACACTAATAACTTGGCTTACGTCTCGGAAACGTATCTTTAACGAAATCTCGTGTATGATTATCTTTCTAGGGTTAAATATTTCAAATAATAGGGAACTTTTTTATACACCTGGATAAAAAACAAACCTGTTTCCTTGCAAACCACGGATCTGGAGATGACTAGAACGGGCGCGCGAAGATGACATTTTTCGGCGCTATTAAATTTTTTTTAAATTAAAATATTTAGTAAAATTTGACACCTTACACATTCTTTAATTTATATTTTTTCTTTTGTCCAGACCTCGTATATGTATATGCAGATGTATTGACCAAATATCTTTTTGCTGTACATATATCTTTTGCACTTCTTTTTCTCTTATTTTTTCTCATTTCTAATAAGTAGATCTGTCCTTTCCTATCCATTCCTTATTCCCTTTTTACCTTTAATTCATTGACTTTCATAGTTTGTTCGTAACTTAAAACATTCACTTTTTTTGTTTTTTTATATAACTCAAGTTATTGTTGCTAAATGTTAATACATAATAATATGTTAATTCTGTGGAAACTTGTAAGATGGTCTCTATACTATTCAATAATCATGTGTAATCTGATTTTTATATGTACTTTTAGTTTCTCTATACTATTTAATAATCATGTGTAATCTGATTTTTATGTGTACTTTTAGTTTCCATTGAATAAATAAAATAAAATAATAATATTTTCTTAGACATATTCCTTATATTATCCTTATTATAGTACTTTACATTCATAGAAATTTTTTCCCACCAGCATTTTTTTCAAATCATCCTATGCCGACATTTTGCACCTGTTACACTAACATTCCATATCGTATTTTATATGAGATGTTTAGAAGAAAAACTGTCGTTGTAAAATTGACGGAATAAGATAAAACTTTTTTTATAACTTTTGTAATCCGAAAGGAGATTTTTATATTTATAAAATATTTTTAAATATTAAAAAAAGTAACCCATAAAAAACAAGTTTTTATTATACTCCCTTTTAAAGACGAGTTAAAACATATAACATAACACTTAACTTACAGTAATTTAATATATTTCTAAAATGTCAGATGTTTTGAGCTTTGATAAGACATTTCATGCTTTGAAGATTAAATTCTAAAAACATTTGTTTTTAGAATTTAATCTTCAAATTTAATCTTCAACAATTTAGATTTTCGTCATTCGTAGTGAAGTATCTATTATGAATACCGACGGAGTAATTCAAATTTAGAAAATATTCCGCGACGTTATCGGGCCGTTATGCTAGAAATCAAACTTTTCTAATGATTTAAATTTGAAAAAAGCAATAAAATTTCTAAAAATCCGAAATTATATTATAATTATTATTTTTTTTAACGAAAATTTGATAGATCTGCTTGATCGACGCCACGAGTCTACTTGCCAAGTTTCAACTCGATTGGATCACGGAAAAAGGGGTAAAAATTGATCCAAATTTTTTTTACCCGACAAGCCGGCAAGCAAGCAGACGCCACGAGTTAAAAGAAAGGAAGTAAAAAGAGCATGATCATGAAATTCACATTATTTCAAGATAATCAATTCCAAACACTTCGCCTCATATTTTCGTCGATTGAATGGTATATTTTGTTAATAGCATGGTTTTTCAGACTTGTATACCATTTATTTTAATAAAGTATAATCCTTAAACATTTGTATCACAAATTGTACTCACAAGCACGAACATGAAATATTCAGAATATACCAAATCCGCCATATACGGTATTCCATGCGTTAAGCCATCCGTGTAAACATCTACCCAGTAGGGTCATTAGTTGCTTCCGTTGATTACTTTTCCACGGATTTTCAAAAATCAAAAATAAAATGATGGGATTTTCTTTTATATTTTGATGTTTACTACATTTTGGAGGCATTTGAAATATTTGGAAATTTATTGTAAGGACTTTAAAAACAAATTTAAATTAAAAAGACTACAAGAAATATTAAATATATCTCACAGAGACGAAATTATTTTTTTTTAAGGGAAAACAGGTATGGAAGTCTTTGGATGTTCATGTGGCTTGCGACCTACCATACGGCTTTGACATTACATTGAGTAAAGTGATCACTTTACTCAATTTCATCTCAAGTTCATCATTTCCACCCATGATAGAATATCACGTCCATCAAATTTTCTGAAGTTCTATATATTTAAATTTTACATCCTGTTCCATGTGTGGGTTGTAGTAATCATTAGCGCCACGGCATCCAAAGATTATTAATTTCTCTTAATTTACCATATTTAGCCATTTACCAATTTACCATGAAGGAACAAAAATTTCTAATATAAGCGACAAAATGGGAGACAAGTATTTTACGGTATTTCGAAATATAAATTCCAGGCCATACATAATAATTATATTAATCTTTTGGTTTGAGTTTTCTGGGCTATTCGGCCGTATTTCAACGACCATTCTGGCCAACGATTCGGATCCTATTACAGGGTCTACCAACATGGCTGATGGGTTGTTGAGGATACGTATTGGCTTGTAATACCGTGCCGAAAATAGGATCTATCGTTGTCAGTTTAGTGCTAAGTACTGGCTGGCAATATCGTGTAAAAAACTGGGTGCGTCGATGTTTATGTGTTACGTGGCAATACTGTGTCGAAGACATAATCTCGAGTTGTCTTATATTATGTATTTGTTCCATCTATTAACTACAACCAGAAAGGCTGTGCGAATCTAAGAACATTTTTAATTATATGAATGTTTATAAAATAATTATAAAGCATCACTTCGTTCGGTGGGATCCCATTAAATTATTTAAAATACCTCGGTTTATTGAATCGTGATGCGGTTAATTATTTTAACATTAAATTAGAAAGGGGTTAAACAATACACTTTAGAGTAATTGTATACGATCCAATTAAATTAGTTTGACTTCCAGTAATACCTTCCAGAATTGCCTTTATTCATTCAGGTCTGTAAGCTTTTACGTATTAAGGTGTCTATCATCAGATGCGAAAACTATTTCTACGCATTTTCATTTAACGAAGGTACAGCTTTGACCTATCATTATGGATGCGTAGGGTTCCTGAACAATGCCTCCCTCAGAGATTAAATAGTGTTTCTAAAATAAATTATCGAAGTTTGTGATTACCAACTATTTATTTTTAATTTAATGCATATTTTCAATATGGTCGTATATTTGTTTGTATAATATTTTTATTACAAAAGTTATTTGAATAAAAAAGTATAATATTTTTCAAAAAATGAATACTATTCGTGGATTCTGTTATGCTTTATTTCTAAAGTAAACGCAACTTAAGTTATATCAACCTTTGATACTAATTAATTTATACAGTCTGTCGAAACTGGTTTGATTGTGAAACCCTCCTGTCGCTTATAAATTTTCAAGTTCCATCATGAGTATTTCTTCAACATTCCATGTTATTCTGGACTATCCTCTCCCATAATATAAAATAATATTCTTCTATTATACAAGAATACGTAACATTTACTAATTTAAATATGTATTTTTCACTGAAATTGATATACTCATATTTTTTGTATACTAGTTATATTCTCGTTACCAATATTTAAATACCAAACTAATAATTTTCTACAATGCAAAATATACGTGATTATTCTATATATGCGTTGATTTCATTAGCTTTTTTTACTAAAAGCGCAATTACAATATACATATATACAACGTATCTGTTTTATCTCAATTAGAATTATTATAAGTACTGACGTGTTTCAGAAAGACCAATATCTTAACTTATTTAGAGGGTTCTCTAGTTAAAACCATACTTTATTATTTTTATCTTTTTTGTATTATTTTATATAACATCGCTATGAGTTCTAAAAAACCATAATAAATCTTAGATTTCTTAATGACCTTCCTCCAGATAGTTTAATAACCATCATCATCATCAATATTGGAACACATGTGCACCTCTATTTAAGTAAGACTTTTCTTATGACTATCGGAAGTAACAGTTTAATATAGATTTTGCATATTGAAAAACGTGTATATTATTACCGGTTTATTCTACAGTGTAAATCCAGAAGGCAAATATTTCCCAAAATAAAAACGGATGTATTCATTTTAAAGAAAGATTTAAAGTTAAAATGTAAGGCTCATTAAAGGAATCAGAAAAAAGGCTAATAAAATTTTATAAAAATGGTTATTTCACGCATCTTGGTTTTCTTCCATTATCGTACTACATTCAGTGCTGTCTGTTTTTATGTATCATATTCGTTATAGCCCTGTATAAAGGGTTGTTTATTAGCCGTGCTGGGTAATGTTCCATGGATGATAAGCTATACGCACACACGTCCTTCCACCCTCTTTTTAGCCATCCTCATACCATCTACCCTTATGGGATCCTGAGCCTAAAATAACCTTGGGTCCGAACCGTTCAGTTTGTAAAATAGGTGGTTTAATTACGACCGAAACCTAAGATGGAATCCACGTAATTTGGCCGTGATTGGATGTCGTGCAATACGAAAACGACTTATTAAGATTGAGGTGTTTCCAAGAGAAATTATTAGATCACTCAATTATAAGAGAAAAGGAAACATCAATTTATAGTAAAAATTTAAGTTATTAGAGAAAAATAACATGTGAAATAACGTAATGGCATTTTATGTGACAAATTAAGATTCGATGGTGAAATATATTGCTTTCAAATTTCTTTATGTTTTACGGAAAAAATCTAAAAATAACCCATGCTTGCAAGAAAAATAAAACTTGAATTAACCAAATTGCCTCAAATTATATATTCAATGCGAGTCTTTTTTTATGAAAATAAAATTTCCCTGCATGTTATTAAAAACTTGTGGTGGACCAGTTAGATAGTAGGGCATCGGCCTTGATACATTTAAGAATAATTTAGTATAGCTCCTGGTCCGGCACCAGAGTTAGACATCCCATGGGGTGTGTGTTGAATATATAAGGCTAAGCAAATCTATAATACAAATCATTCCATTGCAAATCAATGTAAATCATATTCTTTTCACGGCTAACGATGTAAGATGACCCTAATGTGGGTCCTACTAAATAATGAAGGTTAGTAAGTAGCAAACCGTCGCGTTCAAAATACAATATATTGGATTATCAAATATTTCATTATTCTCTTATGTGAGCGCGCGACGCTCTGCATAACGACTGCAAATTGCGTTGTAACTACATAATGATCGTGAGAAAAATTATATTCTTCTATGAAATATTAACAATAATGTATCCTATACAATATTAATACTCTGCCTGTGCTAACTATACATTTAACTGAAATATATATTATTAACTGGAAATAATTATTCTGTGAAAATTGTGCTTTTGAATGCAAACCTAACTAAAAATGTTAACTAAAATATTTCTAACATCTTGGGTTCGCACACTATATTGATAATACCTAATGCCCTTCGCATTTACTAAATGTATTACCTAAATAACCACAGCTATACCATCCTGTCCGTCAGGGACGAAACATAAAACACAGTTATATTTCTAAAATTGCTACCTCTTACGCGACAAAAATACCTTTTG
Source organism: Agrypnia vestita (assembly GCA_016648135.1). NCBI lineage: Eukaryota > Metazoa > Arthropoda > Insecta > Trichoptera > Phryganeidae > Agrypnia > Agrypnia vestita. The sequence goes on from JADDOH010002749.1 coordinate 9,178, forward strand.
CAGTCGGGCTATGAATATGAACTATTTCCGCCTCATAATGGCGCCTGGAACCAATACTAAAAACCTCACTAGGAATAATAAATGCGACTAAATCTCGATAAATACAATATATACTATTCGTAATACGTCGTTGAATTGGCACATGATTCGTCTAATGGATGAAGGACCCCGTTGTGTATCGTAATAACTTCAAATTCTTTTATAGGAGCAGTGTGGAAACAATTGCATAATATTACGTAATAAAAACATCTAACGAACCTAATAATCTATACATTTATGTTACAATAAAATACGTTCACCAGAAGAATTCGTGTATTAGAAATAAAACATTTTCGATTTGAGACAAACCAGTAAAATCGTTCGAACGGCGCAAAGGGAAAAATTCACACATATTAAATAACACTGAATTATATCTATGGTATAATAAAGATCTAAGAAATATTACTTGTATAGCTGAATATTCAATATTTTGTTAGCCTCTTGTAATACATAGAATCTTAAGAAGAAATATATCAGGCTTTTACTTTTAAACGATTCAAACCAGAAGAAATATATTTTTGATGTCCATACTTGGCTTTTTTGAATATTATTATTTTAAGATTTTCTAAATTTATTAAATCTATCTCTATGTCGACCATCACAAACTCTTCTATGTCTTAATGATTACAACACTAGTTTTCTTAAATGATTTTTTCTTATTGAATAAATAAAATATGTGGATGGAACAATATAGCATTTTATAATTTTTTTTGACGGTCATGCAAATATCACGAAGCCAGGTAAGAAATTTCAAGAGTTTTTTCTGCTTAAAACAGATTTTTCATATTTAAATAAGGTTGAGTGCATTAATAAAAAATGTGGCGTAAAATACATGCTAGATTGATTGGTAACCGACAATCTTATGACGATTGATTATACATTTCTATAATTTTTTTAGATAAATAAAAAACGTTAAAAATTATTTATTTATTTATTTATTTATTTAATGTTTATGGAAGACCAACAGAACAAAAAAAAAGCATAGAAAACATTGATACAATATAGATGGCCAATTACAGGTCTCCACATTTAGATAAATGTCAGTAATGATAAATATTTATGATATACTAAGGCATATTACTTATATAGAAAGAAAGAATAAAAAAATTAAACAAACAGAAATATGTCAGTAATGATAAATATTTATGATATACTAAGGCATATTAAATATACAGAAAGAAAGAATAAAAAAATTTAAGCAAACAGAAATATGTCAGTAATGATAAACATTTCTGGTATACTAAGGCATATTAATTATATAGAAAGAATGAATAAAAAAATTTAAACAAACAGAAATATGACTATTATTTATTTGTAATTTAAAAAATAAATAAATGAGAAAAAATTAATCATTTGTACTAAAAATAAGATGGGACTCATTAAATCATTGATAAAACATTTTAGATTTTGGATAAGTAAAACATAATTGTGGCTTTATGATACTATACAATACGATAAAATACATAGTATAAAAGTTATAATACAATATTCATAAAAAAAATAATTATATCTTTATGTGAGAAAAATATTAGAAAAATGGATTCCGTGTTTCATAGTATTATCTCTAAAATACGTTCGACTATTTACTTTTTTATATTTTTGTATATGATCTCATACCAAGTCTCATTACCAAGTTTATTTTGAAGTTTTATTATGTTCATATCATATTATAATTTTTTTATATATCGTCGCTGTATATATAATTAAGCCTATGTGCCGTTTAATACATTCTCAGATGAATGAATCAATTTGTCAATTTTTCATATAAATACTAGAGATATACTAAAAAAAACATTGCTGTTCATCTGGCAAGTCTGCCTAGTAATTATTTAAAATATTTTTTATAAATCTAGTCTGTGCAATTATTTTTAAAAACAGTTTCATTCGTTTATTTCAGAATGTACTAAAATGGCACATAGGCTTAATTATATACACAGCAACGATATATTTTATCCTTTGTAAAGTATACCTCTAACTAAATATGCAATGTACTTATGCAAGAAAATGGAAAATAAACATGCCGACAAGCTTTACAAGGCTTAGCACGATCTATAATAAAAGAAAATATATATAAATTTTAAAAAATACGGATTGTTTTTTCAACTAAATGTATCTTACAGTCCCCATCAAAAGGTATTCTGTAGCGACAAAATGCCACACATACTTGTCCCCACACGTCATACATGAAGGTGAAATTTTACAAGAAATCTCATGACACCGACGATCCTGACAAACTCATGCTTTAAATAGTAATTCAAAATAATATGACTCTGAATGAGTGAAAAAGACTAATTTAAAGTTTATCTTACAATTGTTTCATTTATTTACATTTTGTTGATGATAATAATTGTGATAATGAAAATGAGCGACAGGGAAAAAACACATTATCGGAAGAATTCCGGATAAATAAAAATATTTAATATCCTACAAATTAGCGCACACAGGTTGTGATGACCCAGGTAGATAGTAAGGTCTCGCGGGTCTTGAAACAGTTAATAATAATTTAGTATAGCTCCTCGTCAAAAGGTGTGGCTTTGTTAAATGTAGAAATCCAATCTATCTCTTGGTCCGGCACCAGAGTGATGTATGAGGGGGTGGTCCAAACGTATAAGGCGAAGAATAATATAATATAAATCTCAATATTAAATAAAACATTTTTCTTATATGTGAGCGCGCGACGCTCTGCATGGCGCAAGAGGGGCACGACTGCCAATTGCGTTGTAACTATATAATGAACGCGGAATAAAATATTCTTCTATGAAATATTATAAATAATGTATCCTATACAATAGTAATACTCTGCCAGTGCTAAGTATACATTTAACTGAAAATAATTAAAATTGCGCTTTTGAATGCAATATTAACTAAAAATATTAACTAAAACTTTAGCTTTGAATGGAATATTAACTACTTCTCTCATCAAATATTATTCTGCAGCAAATATTCAATGAAATTATAGGAACTAAAATATTTCTAACATCTTGGGTTCGCACACTATATTGATAATACCTAATGCCCTTCGCATTTACTAAATGTATTACCTAAATAACCACAGCTATACCATCCTGTCCGTCAGGGACGAAACATAAAACACAGTTATATTTCTAAAATTGCTACCTCTTACGCGACAAAAATACCTATTACAGTCGGGCTATGAATATGAACTATCTCCGCCTCATAATGGCGCCTGGTACCAATACTAAAACCTTTACTAGAAATAATAAATGCGAATAAATCTCGATAAATATAATATATACTATTCGTAATACGTCGTTGAATTGGCACATGATTCGTCTAATGGATGAAGGACCCCGTTGTGTATCGTAATAACTTCAAATTCTTTTATAGGAGCAGTGTGGAAACAATTGCATAATATTACGTAATAAAATCATCTAACGAACCTAATAATCTATACATTTATGTTACAATAAAATACGTTCACCAGAAGAATTCGTGTATTAGAAATAAAACATTTCCGTTTGGAAACAACCCAATAAAATCAATCGAACGGCATAAAGAGGAGAAATTCACATATTAAATAACACTGAAACTAATAATTTTAAACACTTTATATTAACATATTCTTACCTTGAATGGTGTCGTCTTAGACGTGTATGAACCTGTTCATATTAATTCCTGGGGAAAATAATACATATATTTGCTATCTACGAAATAAGACATTTTTGAAACGAAACTTCTTTATAAATAAGTAGATAAGGTCTCGGGGATGGTTTGTTCGAAAGGATTCTACAACAGCCCGTGAGTTTATATGAAATAATAGTTTCTTTGAATGCTAATTTTGGTTTTTTAAACCCTCAGCATCTCTGCTGAGAGGGGTTGAGGCTCCGCGCCCGCCTAAACCCGGTGGCCGACTTCCTAAGTGACTAAACGGCCCCCCTTGTTCCTCCGGAACTTACTGCATCCCGAGACTCTATCTCTTCTTTACGAGATGTGATCCTGTGACGCCCTTCTTTTAGGCTTATAATTGAGAAGGCCGTACTCTTTTGGTACGAGTTTCTGATGATGTGTGTTGTCTTGAGGCGCCTTTCTTTTAGGCCGGTGTTTGAAGAATCATGTACTCTTTTGGTACGAATTGATGACGACATTAGCCTCCTTTGCGGGCATAGTCAGCGATGTTACAAATTATTGTGCAATCTCATTATGCCTTTTCAGAGCGGCGTCCCACGATTCTGCATCTTGCAACATTTACTTTGGACAAATGTTAGAGTGTTAGTAACATATTTATAATATCCCAGCTATTCCATATGAGTGAATGATTTTTATATTTATTCTGGCCCTGTCTTTCTTACAGAGGACGAAATAGAAGTTAACGTTTTCTATCAAGGTTTTACAGCATTCAAGCATGGAAATCCTTCCAAAGACAAAGGGAACCTTTTTGTTGGTTTAAGTAGTTTGCGCCAGATGAGGTTAGGTGGTCGGTTTATTGACGACCCCGAGCAACAAGGAGGACCCCGCCTTTAAGGGGCCCTGCAGGGGCTTGTGCGGGTTCCACGCCCAAGTGCCGGCAATCATCCACCCCTCAGCCAGCTAGGCTAACACAAACCAGATATCCCCAATCTTTAGTTAGATCTCCCCATTCTGTCCTTTACTCGTCATTCTGAAGCCACTTATTAAGCTGAATATACCGAGGTACTCGATTCATAAAGAGTTAGTTGTAGACCGAGTGTAATGATTGCGCAATACCTACGCAATACAGTAATTATTATAATGCTACTAAGTAATTCATATAGAACTCCGTGTATTCAATTTTCAGCATAAACGGTATGAAATTCGCTTTGCATAAAAATACATCCGTTTGGAAGGAATTCTCGTACGATTTGAACCAATATCACACAAGCAATCGTGATATTTAATTACACAATTATTCCGAACTCAAATATTCCCAAAATAAATACATTTCGATAGTGAAAATAATTAACCGTAATAGATAATATAAATATGTTCCTTAGCTGTTACACAGTGGCGGTATGATCCTCTCTGGTACTGATGAATGGTAGATTCCTCCATACGTCCGGGCAGCAACTCCGTCCGCAAATGATGTTCTGGAACTCAGGGCTCCGTCGGTAGTCTGTCGGGCAGCGCTCCCGCTCGCAAGTCTGGTCTCGAACTGAAGGGGCAGAGTATATCGTGTTCGCTCCTTTTATAGTAACGATTTCACCATACCTCTGAAATCCACGCTAGTGCAGTGACTCATCCTATGCGCGATGACCTCACCGCCGGCGCTCGCCATTGGCCGGATTCAGTCATCAGGACGGTCGCCTCCGGCTCAACCCGTCGAAGGCAAAGCGCGCCTGTGATTGGTCCGTTTCGTTAAAATAACAGTAAAGCACCCGCTACACGCGAGACTTGCTGTTCCGATTCATAAATAATAAAGGCTCGTTCGCACCTACTCACAAGGTCGAATCTATTAGGATTGGCAAACAATATTAATTTAACACAGAATTATATCTATGGTATAATAAAGACCTAAGAAATATTACTTGTATAGCTGAATATTCAATATTTTGTTAGCCTCTTGTAATACATAGAATCTTAAGAAGAAATATATCAGGCTTTTACTTTTAAACGATTCCAAACAGAAGAAATATATTTTTGATGTCCATACTTGACTTTTTTGAATATTATTATTTTAAGATTTTCTAAATTTATTAAATCTATCTCTATGTCGACCATCACAGCTTCCCCCTTATTTAGAGAGAGGAATGATCTATCAGACCAAGCCTATCTGCTAAATAACCCAATAGGATAGTATATTTCGTGATACTTATCAAGAGTTTCTAAAATTCCTTTTAAAATAAATCGTTGTTCTTTCCTTTCCCCGCGTACTATATTTCTATTAGGGTAGAATTCCTTTTCAATGGAATCCTTTTTGCGTATTTAAAGCTACTGTAAACCATCTGCCTATCATTCAAATGAAAAGTGTACAACTAACATGAATATAAGAATTGCAAGCAAAATTGGACTGTATCTATTTTATTCAATTGATTGGAAAGGTTCGATTCTTCATAATCGATTGAATGCCTCAGTAATCTCATCATTGTGTCTGCTAACCACTCAAGCTCCATCCTGTTATCAACACTTAAAAGGAACGCCCCTTCCCCCACTTTGTTATCCTCCTTGCTTCCCTTACAATGGTACACTCCTAGTGTTCACCACCTCGCAACTCTATACTACTTTCCCCAGCATATACCTCCCTTCCCCCAGAATATACTCCCACTAACACTCCCCACATCCCCTTCAAGCTATACAAACCAACTCAACCGAGTAAATATTAACTGTATATTTCTCCTATGAAATGCGAGCTACGATAAATCTGAAGTTCCAGAATTATGTTAACCTACGAATTAATGTACAATCTATTCATATAAACTTAACAACCAGCTTCCTAATATAAAGAGCAAACCCTTCCCCCAAACTATACACACTCTTCTATTTCTAACTCGTTTCGTCCTGTTTTAACCGAGTGAATAGTCAACCGCATATTCCTACTATGATTGCAAACCGCGACAAAATTAACTCTTGTACCCCATCTGAGCTATGAACTCTATTCATATGCGCAATACATGTCCTCTTATGTAGAAACAGCCAATTGTCCTCAATATTCCACGTATTCTGTAATGACTGCCATAATTTATTGTTGGTGTAATATGATGAAGAAGAAGAAGAAGAAGCCGCAAAAGTAGTGGATGACAACAGAAGAAGAAGAAAATGAATCCATTGAAAGGCATAAGATAAAGAAGAAAAGTCACAACCGAGTGTAGTAATAGATAAAGACGAAGAAGAAGAAGTCGAATGTTATAAAATTAGAAGAAGACGCGAATGTAGTAGTAGGTAAAGAACAAAAGAAGATGAAGAAAAGACGTAGAAAAAGAGTCTAAAATTATAAGATAAACAGAAGAAGACGACACATGAATGTAGATATAGGAAAAGAAGAAGAATAAGAAGAAGATAAAGAGAAGACGAAGAAAACCAGTTGATAAGTATAAGATAAACGGAAGAAGACGAAATGAATGTAGTAATAGAAAAAGAAGAAGAAGAAGAAAGTAGAGAAGCAGTCGAAAGATATACCATAAGACGAAAAAGTAGTTGCAAAGTATTGTAATAATTGCTATTTACAGAAGAGAAGCATAAACGGTATGTATTCAAATAAGAAGAAGACTAGGGTGAACATAACCAATAAAGAAAACCTTCGTACCGAAGATGAAGAAGACGCTGTTGAAGTCAATATAACTAAAAGGGGGAAAGAAAATATATATATAACCGATAGCATATACGAATAAGAAGAAGACGAAGAAGAAGAAGAGGAAGAAAAGGGTAGGAACAACCGCGTCGATAATTGTAGAACGTAAAAATATATATAACTATTATCCGTCTCAATTAACTTTCCAGCCAACCCTCAAGAGTGATATCTAAAGACGACGCATGTTTGTAGAAGAAGTGGATCCAGATGTCTAGAAAAGTTTCCCATAACTATTCCTTACTAACCTGTCTTCCCCCAAATTGTTAAGCGTTTGTCAAATAATCAGGCGCGACTCCTCCGTATAACTGTAATATTATTCCTCCCAAAACTTATTGAAAACCTAAAACAACTTCTACTTATATGTATTCATCCCCATATTTCCCCCCGCTGATGAAAGAATCTCAAGTATATTCAACATTATAAAATTTTAAAGTTTTCCTTTAACAACGCGAACATGTTTAACGAAGTACACTGTTACAAATCAGAAGAGGTAAACCCTAATATCTGTACTAGCTGTAGTAGTCATCACCAACACTGATATCCACAGAAGATGTATGTGTGTAACTGAATCAAGAATTCCTAACGTATAATTCGGTTTGCTATACGACTGGAATCTATTCAAGATCCAAACGACTAATCTTCCTACCCTAATCTAAAAGTAATGCCACGACGACGCATGAAGGTGGATGAAGCTAATGATTTCGTTATGCTACTACTATTTAATCTACTAAAAATCTATTTTCAAAATTTTTTTTTTTCAAAATGTTCCAGAAGAATTCAAAAGCTCTCCTGAAAAATTTCTTTTTTATTTTATTTTATCACTATTCAAAAGGATTTCTACATACACCCAATGTATAGTAAAAACAATAAATGCTTTATCAATCATAGCGTTACGATTTCTCAAAACTTGAAGAAACTCACATATCGTTAATTCCGGATTTACTTTTGTATTATTTCCAAGAAGATTGCGCCTAAAACTAAAACAACCCTTATATAGATACGTACGAAATTTGAAGTAGTGAGATGTTTATTTCTACTCTGCCTATAAATAAGCTATATCAACGTATATTGTAATATAATATTTATTAATGAAGATAAAACAATTTCAATTAACGTTGCAATGAAGCGAAACAAAGGAATATATATAAAAAAAAACAAGTCCAATTTTTAATTATTCGTTACTAAGAGTATATATATATTGCGCTCTCTATTACCGCTTCCTATAGACTAATACTAGCGAAGGCTCAAAACTTTCTCTGATTTCCGCTAGATGGCGGTAGTATGACCATTTTAATTCATATGCCAGGCCGTCTTGTAAATAAAAATGGAAGCAATTTTATTCTTGTAATTCAAATCAAAATAATTTTTAGATCAAAACAAGAAACTCAAATAATTATTTCGTGCAACAATACGCGTCTGTGTTTATATTACGAACAAGTCTATCAATCCTGCATACAACAAAGAAATTATAATTAGTTTGAATAACCAGAACCGTATATAACTGTGTATAACAATTAAGAACACATTTAGATAATTAAAATAATTAAGGACCATAATAAATCAATGAAGGAAATTATTTTTTTTTTTTCAATTAATTCAGCAACATTGTAGATTGACATTTTATTTTTAAGGACAATTTGTAATATAACACCTTGACGATAAAAAGGTATCTCCGAAACATGCACGTGAAAGTTATCAAATAATATAAGTAGATTTGTACGAATACTATAATCAATTAATTTTTTGTGTAATTATTATCTGTAAAAATTTAGCTGAATTTAAAGATCTTTTTTTTTTTCCAAATATAGAAACCCTTTTTAATATCCATAAGACAAATATATAACAAGTGTGGATTTATTTAATTTACATTAACCTTAATTTAATTAAAATTAATTTATATTAATTTTTAATTATGAAACCAGACGGATAATTATTAAAATATTTTTCGCATTTGTATCATAAAAGTACATAACCGAAAGAGAAAAGTAAATATTATAAAACATCGGATTTATAATTTTTTTTATAAAATAAAATATATATCAAATGTTCACATGGCAAAATCCGTTTAATATAATTCCTGTGTACCCGTATACTAAAAGTTTTCGTTTTTATATCTTCTTTTCTTTTAGATTCATATATTCTCGTGTTTATATTTTCTACTAAATTGTTATCCGGTTTTTATATTTATTTTTACTTTTATATTTTTCTGCTATTATTATTAATTACTATTGCATAACTCGTAAGCGAAAATATTTGCCACTGAACAGATTTTATCTAGCGTGGGTTAATTATTAGTTTATATTAATATAAGAAATTAAATTAAAACCGAATTTTAAGCTATCATAAACCCTCCGTGGCGCGCGCTGAAATCTGTCGCGGTGATCTGCCCGCATTCCAAGTCTATATTTCTTTGCATTTCTTCGGGCGCGACCTGTCCATATCCGCGAAGCAAACAGTCTGTTCATATACGCCCGACCGCGATAGTCAAACTTATCAAACGCTAAATGCTCAAACGTCTTGGGTCTCTGCCGCATCTTCCACGCTTGGGCCGAAACGTGTCCGCTCGCGTTATATAGGGAAACCGTCGCCGGTCTTTCTAACACGCAGCGCTCGCAAACCCGGCGGCTTTGGCCGTGTTCGGTGGTATATTTGCGAAACACAAACACAAACGCAATAATTAAAACCATTCAAATGTGAATCGTTTGAATCTCAACTACATATTTGTTACACTGCGATTCGCAAATCCCGATGGCCTAGGCCGTGACAGTGGTATACTTGCGAGAAAACAAATGCAATAATTAAAACCTTTCAAACGTGAATCGTTTGAATCCTAACTACATATTTGTTATACTGCGATCCGCAAATCCCGATGGTCTTTTTTAGATTGTGACGGTGGCTTACTTGTGAGATCGCATTCAAACAATTATTAAAATATTTTTCAAATGTGAATCATTTGAATTCAAACCACATAAAATGAATGAGATATGAAATAAATCACATATTCTATAAAATGGAGCAATACTTTTACAAAGAAACAGGCATTCCAAAATCGAACTAATATATCACAAGGACCAAAATTACTACAATAATTTTCGTTCACAAAATATTAAATAATAAAAATGCCAACTGTCTATATGACAAACAACCTAAAGAAATTTCTAATACCTAGTATCACGTTTGTCTACAAATCTCAGTACGTGGTTCACATAAATGCTTAATCTTTTTTCTTTAATGTCACGGACCGTGGTCCGCAATTGTTTAAATAAAACCGCTTTTATAATCAAATATTTTCTTTCATTTATAATATTAACTAAACCAAAATGATTTTATTACTATGCAAATGAGTCCAACGAATACGCTCCTCCTGGTCACGGCACCACTGAGATGATCCAGGTAGATAGTGGGTCCTCCTAACGTATTAAAGATGAATTCTGTATTAATAATTTATTTAAAATGCCGTTGCTTAATCGCCGCGAGTTGATATTTAATTTTAGCTATTATATTCATTTAATTTGCCAACTCCTGGCCGCGGCTAACAATGTGATGAATCCTATGGGGTGACCCGTCAAAAATACGTCGTGGTAAATAATATTAAATAATATAAATTTCATTGCAATAAATAAAGTCATTTGCTGTATGATGTTAGCGAAAATAGTTGTATGGCGCGGGTGGCAACGGCTGAGGTCGACAGATACGCTGTAACTATAAAAGGATCGCGGAATAAAATATTCTCTTCTATGAAATATTATAAATAATGTATTCTATACAATATTAATACTCTGCCTGTGCTAACTATACATTTAACTAAAATATATATTTTTAACTGGAAATAAATATTCTGTGTAAATTGCGCTTTTGAATGCAAAATTAACTAAAAATATTAACTATAATATTTCTAACATCTTGGGTTCACAGACGAAATTGACAATACCTAATGCCCTTCGCATTTACTAAATGTATTACCTAAATAACCACAGCTATACCATCCTGTCCGTCAGGGACGAAACATAAAACACAGTTATATTTCTAAAAGTGCTACCTCTTACGCGACAAAAATACCTATTACAGTCGGGCTATGAATATGAACTATCTCCGCCTCATAATGGCGCCTGGTACCAATACTAAAACCTTTACTAGAAATAATAAATGCGAATAAATCTCGATAAATATAATATATACTATTCGTAATACGTCGTTGAATTGGCACATGATTCGTCTAATGGATGAAGGACCCCGTTGTGTATCGTAATAACTTCAAATTCTTTTATAGGAGCAGTGTGGAAACAATTGCATAATATTACGTAATAAAAACATCTAACGAACCTAATAATCTATACATTTATGTTACAATAAAATACGTTCACCAGAAGAATTCGTGTATTAGAAATAAAACATTTTCGATTTGAGACAAACCAGTAAAATCGTTCGAACGGCGCAAAGGGAAAAATTCACACATATTAAATAACACTGAAATTAATAATTATAAACACTTTGTATTAGCAAATTCTTACCTTGAATGGTTTCGTTCTAGACGTGCATGAACCTGTTCATATTAATTCCATGGGAAAATAATACATATATTTTCTATCTACGAAATAAGACATTTTTGAAGCAAAACTTCTTTATAAATAAGTAGATAAGGTCTCGGGGATGGTTTGTTCGAAAGGATTCTACAACAGCCCGTGAGTTTATATGAAATAATAGTTTCTTTGAATGCTAAGTTTTGGTTTTTTAAACCCTCAGCATCTCTGCTGAGAGGGGTTGAGGCTCCGCGCCCGCCTAAACCCGGTGGTCGACTTCCTAAGTGACTAAACGACCCCCCTTGTTCCTCCGGAACTTACTGCATCCCGAGACTCTATCTCTTCTTTACGACATGTGATCCCGTGACGCCCTTCTTTTAGGCTTATAATTGAGAAGGCCGTACTCTTTTGGTACGAGTTTCTGATGATGTGTGTTGTCTTGAGGCGCCTTTCTTTTAGGCCAGTGTTTGAAGAATCATGTACTCTTTTGGTACGAATTGATGACGACATTAGCCTCCTTTGCGGGCATAGTCAGCGATGTTACAAATTATTGTGCAATCTCATTATGCCTTTTCAGAATGGCGTCCCACGATTCTGCATCTTGCAACATTTACTTTGGACAAATGTTAGAGTGTTAGTAACATATTTATAATATCCCAGCTATTCCATATGAGTGAATGATTTTTATATTTATTCTGGCCCTGTCTTTCTTACAGAGGACGAAATAGAAGTTAACGTTTTCTATCAAGGTTTTACAGCATTCAGGCATGAAAATCCTTCCAAAGACAAAGGGAACCTTTTGTGGGTTATGTGGCCCTGCGCCTGGTGAGGAAAGAGGTCGGTTTATTGACGACCCCGAGCAACAAGGAGGGCCCCGCCTTTAAGGGACCCTGCAGGGGCTTGTGCGGGTTCCACGCCCAAGTGCCGGCAAGCATCTACGCCCCAACCAGCTAAGCCATCACAAACCAGATATCCCCAATCTTTAGTTAGATCTCCCCATTCTGTCCTTTACTCGTCGTTCTGAAGCTACTTGTTAAGCTAGATGTACCGAGGTACTCAAAACATAAAGAGTTAACTGAAGACCGGATTGCGCAATACTTATGCAATACAGTAATTATTAAAATGCTACTAAGTAATTCATATAGAAATCCGTGTATTCAAATTTTAGCATAAACGGTATGAAATTCGCTTTGCATAAAAATACATCCGTTTGGAACGGAATTCTCGTACGATTTGGATTGATATCTGGTTATGCAATACATAACGCGTCGACAATTATTATGAATCTATTAAGCACTGCTTATAGAGCTCCGTAAAATCAATTGTTAATACAAATGGTATGAAAATCCCCATGCATCAAAATATATTCGTTTGGGAGATATTCCCGTACGAATTGAGCCAAGATCACACAAGAAATCGTGATATTAATTATACATTATTGCTCCGATTTTAAATCTTCCCAAAATAAATACATTTCAATAGTGAAAATAATTAATCGATAGATAATATAAATGTGTTCCTTAGCTGTTACACAGTGGCGGTATGATCCTCTCTGGTACTGATGAATGGTAGATTCCTCCATACGTCCGGGCAGCAACTCCGTCCGCAAATGCTGTTCTGGAACTCAGGGCTCCGTCGGTAGTCTGTCGGGCAGCGCTCCCGCTCGCAAGTCTGGTCTCGAACTGAAGGGGCTGAGTATATCGTGTTCGCTCCTTTTATAGCAACGATTTCACCATACCTCTGAAATCCACGCTAGTGCAGTGACTCATCCTATGCGCGATGACCTCACCGCCGGCGCTCGCCATTGGCCGGATTCAGTCATCAGGACGGTCGCCTCCGGCTCAACCCGTCGAAGGCAAAGCGCGCCTGTGATTGGTCCGTTTCGTTAAAATAATAGTTAAGCACCCGCTACACGCGAGACTTTCTGTTCTGATTCATAAATAATAAAGGCTCGTTCGCACCTACTCACAAGGTCGAGTCTATTAGGATTGTCATAAACAATTTTAGTTTGACACAGAATTATATCTAAGGTATAATAAAGACCAAGAAATATTACTTGTATAGCTGAATATTCAATATTTTGTTAGCCTCTTGTAATACATGGAATCTTGAGAAGAAATATATCAGGCTTTTACTTTTAAACGATTCAAACCAGAAGAAATATATTTTTGATGTCCATACTTGACTTTTTTGAATATTATTATTTTAAGATTTTCTAAATTTATTAAATCTATCTCTATGTCGACCATCACACCTATACAATTGCATCCTGACGAAGGGGCCGTGGGCCCTGAAACATTTTGATATTTTTCAATACAAAAGTGGTGAAAACAATGTTCATTCTTATTAATTATATAAATTAAATTAAAGAGGGTTCCAAATAAAAACTATGCAACACTTCGCAAAAAAATTAAATAAAACATGATTAAATAGAAAACTTTGAAACATTTAAGAAATAAAAATAAATTAAACCATGCTATAAGTAAATATTAATTAATACGTATACCGTTAAAAAAAAGTGCGGAAAAATTAAGAATCATGATTTACTATCTTAATAGCAGGATTTGACTATAATAAAAAAGTGGTCGTATGCGAAGGTCCCTGATTTAAAAAATCTCAATGGCATCACAAGTAATGGTAGGCTGGAATATTTTTGGCCATAGGAATTCAGACCCACGGTACGTGCTCTCGCCCCACTCCACCTGCACTGCCGAAGGCTTTCGGCAGGTATAAAGCCTCCGCGATGATCCCCACACATCACAAGCAGTTTTCTTCTCCGAAAAGGCTCACCACAAGACAATCATGAACTCTCTGGTTGGTTTGTTATACTTAAATTATAAATTAAAATCTGTGATACTTATCCAATTAGTGCAAAGTGACGAGACTGAGTAAAAAAAATGTACAAACTTGATTGGCAAAATTTTAAAGGGGTGTATTTTTAAGTACTGACAAATGTTGCAAAGTGTATTATTATTCAGTTTATTTATGTGAATATATTACGTTGAATACGTTTAAATAATGCAACACTCATTTTTATTAATTAAAATAGAAATGCGAAAACGGAATGCGTGTCGCATTAATATCCTTACTATTCTCAAAATAAGCTTAACGCTTGTGCTATGAAAATAGGACTAACTTGCTGATGTCCTGGAATGGGGCTCGAACCACTGACCATCATATCACTAGGCGAGCGTCCTGACCACTACACCAACAATCTACTCATTGCCTAAGGATTACGGTCTATCACTCGATATCAAATCGCTCAGGATGCATTTTTAATTTTTTTAATAGAAACACATTTATTGTGAAGTTGCAAATTAAGAATACAGTTCTATGACATTTACTAAATTTTTTTGAGATTCCTTAAAAAATAATAATAATGTATCAGTACTATAATAATACGTATAAGGTAAACTTATAATGTAATGTATATAATATGTACAGTACTTATGCATACGTTACAAGTTTCAAATTAAGTCTTAAGTGGTTATCGTAGCGAAATTGACATTATATGACATTATATATATATATATATATATATAATAAAAGATGTATCAGTAACACAATAATACGTATAAGGTAAACTTATTATATAATGTGTACAGTATGTACAGTACTTACATGCATAAGTTACAAGTTTAAAATTAAGTCTTAAGTGCTTAACGTAGCAAAATTGATAGTTGCAGTTCTAGGGTTTATAAATTATTTCCGGGTTTGCGCAACTCGGACAACCATATATTATATTTTTGATTCAAACTTAAATTTATACATTTTGATAATAATCGTGAAATGTAATTTTTTGCGTATTTGATACTTATACATCTCTTCATATTTCCAGTCCGTCGCAATTTTCCTGTGCCTGGGAGCTCTGGTCTCCGCCAACTATGGTGCATACGAAGACGGCAGCTGGAAGGGAGAAGGTTTGACCGAAAGCCAAGACAATGGACAGTGGAACGCTGGTGCATACGCCGCTGCTCCCGTTCACTACGCCGGAATCTATGCTTATGGAGCCGCCCCCATCGGAGCTGACGGTCGCGTCGTAGACACCCCCGAGGTTGCCCAAGCCAAGGCCGCCCATCTCGCAGCCGTCGCCGGAGCTTCCCACGGAGCCCTTGCCTACGCCGCCGCCCCTGCTCAGTACGCTGGAGTCTACGCTCATGGAGCTGCCCCCATCGGAGCTGATGGTCGCGTCGTAGACACCCCTGAGGTCGCCCACGCCAAGGCCGCCCACCAGGCTGCTGTGTCCGCCGCTTCCCACGGCGCCTATGGACAGTGGTGAATAATTTGACAACGGAGTTGTGACGAACAGCTGTTCATGTTATCGTAGTTGTACGTAGTTATATCATTTCAATGTAATTATTCAAATTTCCAAAATCTATTTCTTTTTTTCTTTGCCTTTTTATGTATATATTTTATATATTTCCCACCGCAGTCAAAGCAATGAAAATAAACCATTGATTAATTATATGAATTTGTTTTCCTACATGACTCCCAAAGTGAAAATATTTTTTCTTTTATTTTGCAACTTTTTACAGAGACAAGGAACATATTAAAAGGGATACTAGTCTCTTGGATCTAACTAAATTGATTACAATTTTCACGGGGTACAGAAAATCATCTTACTTCACTACAACTAAATCAGAAGATAGATATCTCACATCAATTCTCAAGGGGATGTGAGATATCTATTTTATTAATATATTACAATAGAGAAATATCTTTAATCATAAAAAAAATGTGCAAAATATAGAGTATGAGTTAAATTATGGAAAGGAATTGGAGTAGCGACGGTTAAGATGAAAAAGGCGTGTTTTGACCAAATAAAACACACTGATTTACCTATAATATGAAATTAAATATTTAATCTTAGATCATCGTACCCACAACCATTGCAGTTTTTGTTAATTTTTTAAAATATCTGTTTTTCTACTACATAGATCACAGGGTCAGCCTTCGGAACATATATATTTAACTAGAACAAATCTATCAAATATCTTCTGAAACAAAAAGATATTCACGACTTCGCTCTTCAGGTAGGTATTCCTAGCATCCCCTTGTGCAACTGTTCACATTTTATTGATGATATAGTAATATCTAGTGTGCTTTTAACAATAAACTGAATCGGCATACTATTTCTGAACAGTCTGAATAATTGCATTTTATTTTATCAAATGAAATATTTTTATAGAATCGAATCGAATAAAAATAAAAATTAAGCTGCCATGACGGCGCTTTTCTTGAATGCAAATTTTAAAAGAAAGTGAAAAATTACGTCAAAGTAATGAATTCCTTTCATTTAAAAATTGAAATAATATAAAACCTGAACTTATAATAAGAATCTATGCTAATAATAAGAAAAAAAGTGTGCTTTTAACAATAAACTAAATCGGCATACTATTTCTGAACTGCCTGAATAATCGCATTTTATTTTATCAAATGAAATATTCTTATAGAATCGAATCGAATAAAAATAAAAGTTAAGCTGTCATGACTGGCGCTTTTCTTGAAGGCAAATTTTCAAAGAAAGTGAAAAATTACGTCGAAGTAATGAATTCCATTCATTTAAAAATTAAAATAATATATAACCTGAGCTTGTAATAAGAATCTATTAAAAATATCAATCAATATTGACATTTGATATATTACAAATGTAATTTATGTTTTCGAAGGTTTAAAAATTGAAAAATATATGTATACATATTAAATGTCTCACAGAGATAAAGCTATTTATATGTGAAAGTTTTAAAAGATTGACCCAAGATCGACCACCACATCTATGAATATACCACCACATCTATGAATATTTGAAAATTGTATATATTTTATTAACATACCATGTTTCACTTTGATTTACGCTGACGCTATGGTATATATTTGTTAATCCCAGGAACCATTATATATATATATATAGTCGCTGGTAATGAGATATCTTTTTTGATCGAGGGTATGAAGCAATGTATTTTTTTGCGTGTATATGATATTCATCTGAATTATTTTCATACACTGATGTGTTCTTGAATAATTTGAAGGTCTTCGTCATTTTGATTGAAGTGACACGATCAAAAAATCCAGAGCGGTTGAAGAGAGGATCTGGGTAACAAAGTTTAAAAAAGACAGCTTTTGGGAGACGTATGTTGATTTTATGGATTGTGGTTATTGTCTGAAATTTCAATATAGGTACATTTATTAATAAAAACACCCAGGTTATGTTATAAAATCATAATTCTATTTTCATTTCATTAGTCTATTTTAAGATAATGTAACAAAATAAAAAAAATAAATTAATACATAAATAACGACAAAACACTAGAGTAAGTAATGGGCTTCAAGTACTTGAAACAATAGAGCAAATAAAGTACTTGGGTGTTGAGATATCCAGCAGTAACGACCTCTACGAAGAAGTAAGAGAGCAAACAAATAAAGCCGCAACTGTTGCTGGATGCTTGAGAAATGCTGTCTGGAGAAACGAACACATGCTCAAGGAGAGCAAAGTGAAAATATATAAGACCTCGACGTACGGTATCGAGACGAGGGCTGACACTACCAGAACTAAAAATCTCCTAAGAACGATTGAGATGAAGACTCTCCGACCCATTGCGGGACTGACAATCCGAGACCGGGTGAGGATTTCCGAAATACGAAGGACTTGCGACGTCGAGGATATTGTCCGATGGGGAAGATCTGGAAGATGTTACTGGAGAGATCACGTGGAGATAGCTTGTTCTGAGAGAGTAGTGAGCGTAGCAGCGAACAAGCTGTCGTCAGGTACCATACTCCTAGGAAGACCGCATAAAAGATGGCGAGATAGCTGGATATCTATATCTCAGGAACAGACTCCGAACAATGAGAGGACGCAGTCCTAGATGAAGCAGAAGAAGAAGAAGAAGAAACAAAAGAGATTACGCACAGAATTCCTCGTAATATGTCAATGACGACAAAAACATCGAAATCTCTAAGACCTTCCACTACAGGAACATACTAGCTCAGCCGCGAGCTGTGAGCCCAGGGTGACTAGTCCTGCGATAATTGAAGCGATAAATGAAGCGAAATAATCGAGCGAATTACCTATTTGGCGAAATAAATAGGTCGATTTCTATGTGCGAGAATTGATTATTCTACGAGCAATAAATACGTGTTACCCAGCGATAATAATAGGTTCATATACGAGTGATATATTGCGAAATAGTGTAGATTAAACAATCGTTTATTTGTTTATTTCGTGTTAAGTGACTTATTACATTGAATTATTTATTAATTATTAATTAATTTTCAGCCACGACACCATTTTATTAAACACGTGCTCCTAAGACCGATCCCATATATGTATAAATATAATTACAAATTAATTGAACTCAATAAGATAGACATAACGTCTCAGACGATTATTATTCGGACTTGGACTGGTTTCGAATCCCATTTTAAAAGCCCATTTTAATCTCAACATATTTGATAGCTTTTTTAAAGACAATTTTTATTCACATGCAGTATTTTTAAACCTATATCAAATTTTGCACTCACATTATTTAATCGCAATACTTTTATATGAACTTTTATCTTATATATAAAAATTCAACCTGCGTAGGTTTGTGTTCGCAAAAATCGAAAAATAGTTGGTCGATTAACTTGTAATTATGACTCAGCGTTGCATTCAAATACGAGCGTGTTTATATCTGTACATTTAAAATAATGTCTGTCTGTCTGTGTCTGTTCTCTGTATACGTTTATACCGTTTGTCCGATTTGACCTAAATTTTGCATACTTATTTTTTAGTACCCAGCAGGTAACATAGGCAACGTTGACCCTCTCCTCTTTGTCACTCCTTCCACTTGGCACATTTTCTGTAAAAATCTACACCGATTGACCGATCTAACCCAAATTTTGAATAATTATTTTTTAGGACCCGGCGGGTAATTTAGGTGACATTTCCCTCCCTCTTTACCCTACCCCCACACACAGTATATTTTCGATACAAATCTATAAGGTTTGACCGATCAGACTCAAATTTCTCAAAACAATTCTAACATTTCCTTCCTGGACATACCTTTCATGCCAGCCTAAATTAAATGGAAACATTGTTTTTTATTAGAGACTTTGCGAAACAAAGGGAATTTTCGTGTCCCCCCCACAAACTTATTTTTAGCTAAATCCTCAACCCGGGCAACGCCGGGTACGAACAGCTAGTAAAATTTAAAAGTGTAAGTTTTTTTTAATTGCAAACACTGATTTTACACGCTTATTTTAAATGGAAATATAATGCGTTCAAAAATGGGCTACTAAATATAGTACGTATTTTATCGGATAAATAAGAAAATGCATTAAATTAAAGATCTTTTATTAAAAGAGTGGATAAAAATTTTGCATATAATAAAAGGTATTTGAAAACTATGTCTAAACAAATACATAAATGTTAAGCAAAGCAATGAAATTTATAAAAAATACACATGAAAATATAAGTATACAGGATCACAGAAGTATAAAATAGGTACTTATATTACATATATATTAATTTTTATTATGAAAACTGACAGATTATGGATAATATTTTAATATTTCCACAAAAATTCGTAACATGCTCGCAATTAATTATTATTTTATTCATCATACCAATTGCGAATACTTGAAATCAAAGTATAATACTTTGAAAAGAAAGGTAAAATGGTAAAGTTAAATCTTCTTCTTCAGCTTTTTCTCTCCACTGCTGGATTTGGCCTCTTCCATACCCTTCCATCCTTCCTTGTTGTTTGCTAATTGTAGATATTTCTTTCCCCCCACAGCGGGTATATCGTCGGCCCATCTCTTTTGAGGTCTTTCGTAAAGGTAAAGTTAAATAATAATATAAAAATATGCTAAAAATAATAAATTAAAGAATGTAATTAGTTAGTTATCTTTTAAATTAATTTTCATGTTAAGTAGGTACTTCATTGTTATTCATTTTCCATATGTAATTTTTTTATATTTTCATTGTCTATACTTCAACTTTTGAATTCAATTTGTTAGTACCTATACAATTGCATCCTGACGAAGGGGCCATGGGCTCTGAAACATTTTGATATTTTTCAATACAAAAGTGGTGAAAACAAAGTTTATTCTTATAAATTATATTAATTAAATTAAAGAGGGTTCCACATAAAAACTATGCAACACTTCGCAAAAAAATAAAATAAAACATGATTAAGAAGAAAACTTTGAAACATTTAAGAAATAAAAATAAATTAAACCATGCTATAAGTAAATTTTAATTAATACGTATACCGTTAAAAAAAAGTGCGGAAAAATTAAGAATCATGATTTACTATCTTGATAGCAGGATTTGGCTATAATAAAAAAGTGGTCGTATACGAAGGTCCCTGATTTAAAAAATCTCAATGGCATCACAAGTAATGGTAGGCTGGAATATTTTTGGCCATAGGAATTCAGACCCACGATACGTGCTCTCGCCCCACTCCGCCTGCACTGCCGAAGGCTTTCGGCGGGTATAAAGCCTCCGCGATGAACCCCACACATCACAAGCAGTTTTCTTCTCCGAAAAGGCTCACCACAAGACAATCATGAACTCTCTGGTTGGTTTATTATCCTTAAATTATAAATTAAAATCTGTGATACTTATCAAATTAGTGCAAAGTGACGAGACTAAGTAAAAAAAATATTCAAACTTGATTGGCAACATTTTAAAGGGGTGTATTTTTAAGTACTGACAAACGTTGCAAAGTGTATTATTATTCGGTTTATTTATGTGAATATATTATGTGGAATACGTCTATATAATGCAACACTCGTTATTTTTTATTAAAATAGAAATGCGAATACGGAATGCGTGTCGCATTAATATCCGTATTATTCTCAAAATAAGCTTAACGCTTGTGCTATGAAAATAGGACTAACTTGCTGGTGTTCTGGAATGGGGCTCGAACCACTGACCATCACATCACTAGGCGAGCGTCATGAACAATCTGCTCATTGGCTAAATATTACGGTTTACCACTCGATATCAAATCCCTCAGGATGAATTTTTAAATTTTTTTAATGGAAAAGACATTTTACTGTGAATTTGCAAATTAAGAATGCAGTTCTATGGTATTAATTAAAAAATTTGAGGTTTCTTGTAGGTAAGGTAAACTTATAATATAATGTGTACAGTATGTACAGTATGTATACAAGTTTAAAATTAAGTCTTAAGTGGTTAACGTAGCGAAATTGACAGTTGCAGTTCTACGGTTTATAAATTATTTCCGGGTTTGTTGACAGTTGCAGTTCTACGGTTTATAAATTATTTCCGGGTTTGTTGACAGTTGCAGTTCTACGGTTTATAAATTATTTCCGGGTTTGCACCCCTCGGACAACCATATGTTATATTTTTGATTCATACTTAAGTTTATACATTTTGTTAATAATAGTTACATGTAATTTTTTGCGTATTTGATACAATATAACAATAATATCTCTTTATATTTCCAGTCCGTCGCAATTTTCCTGTGCCTGGGAGCTCTGGTCTCCGCCAACTATGGTGCATACGAAGACGGCAACTGGAAGGGAGAAGGTCTGGCCGAAAGCCAAGACAATGGACAGTGGACCGCTGGTGCGTACGCCGCTGCTCCCGTCCACTACGCCGGAATCTACGCTTATGGAGCGGCCCCCATCGGAGCTGATGGTCGCGTCGTAGACACCCCCGAGGTTGCGCAAGCCAAGGCCGCCCATCTTGCTGCCGTCGCCGGAGCTTCCCACGGAGCCCTTGCCTACGCCGCCGCCCCTGCTCACTACGCCGGAGTCTACGCTCATGGAGCTGCCCCCATCGGAGCTGACGGTCGCGTCGTAGACACCCCCGAGGTTGCCCAGGCTAAGGCTGCCCATCTCGCCGCTGTTGCCGGAGCCTCCCACGGATCTTATGCTCCTCTCGCCTACGCCGCTGCCCCTGCTCACTACGCTGGAGTCTACGCTCATGGAGCTGCCCCCATCGGAGCTGACGGTCGCGTCGTAGACACCCCCGAGGTTGCCCAGGCTAAGGCTGCCCATCTCGCCGCTGTTGCCGGAGCCTCCCACGGATCTTATGCTCCTCTCGCCTACGCCGCTGCCCCTGCTCACTACGCTGGAGTCTACGCTCATGGAGCTGCCCCCATCGGAGCTGACGGTCGTGTAGTAGACACCCCTGAGGTCGCCCACGCCAAGGCCGCCCACCAAGCTGCTGTGTCCGCCGCTTCCCACGGCGCCCATGGACAATGGTGAATAATTTAACACAGGAGTTGAGACGACGAGCTGTTCATGTTATCGTAGTTGTATTTAGTTATATCCACACTGATGTAAATACCCAAATTTCAAAAATCTATTTTTCTTTCTTCTTTCTCTTTCATGTATATTTTTTACCGCAGTCAAAGCAATCAAAATAAACTATTGATTAATTGTAAAAAAATGTTTTTCTCCCTATTTATAATATCCTTATCAGTTAGATGAGCATCTCAAATGCGGACAAGGCAATTACCGGCTGTACTATACTATAACATAGTATGTATGTATTTGTTAACATAGTATGTAAGGAGTGGGTGGCAGCGCATGTCATTTACGGAACGCAAAAACTATGAAGATGATGATAATGCTGCTGCAGCTGCTATTGATGTATTAGTGATTGTGGTAAAATGAAAGATGCTTTTTATAATGATGATGGTGATGCTGATTGCCATGATGATAGTGCTGATAATAATGACGATGATGATAAAAGTAATGATGATGAAGGTGGTTATTGTGGTAACAATGGTTATTCTGACGTTAATGATGGGGACGACAACGATAATAGTGATATTTAACTGTAACTGGTTTCGGATATTTTATACGAACCGTATGTTTTTCCGAGAAAGGATTCTCAACGTTTCGGTGAATAATAATTTATGGCCTCGAAAAAAATAATCAGTCGTCCCTCTATCTCCGCGGGTAAATTTCATCCTCCTGATGACGTTGAATAAGAATTCAACGAAACGTCGAGAATCGTTTCTCGGAAAAACATGCGGTTTATACCAGTTACAGCTAAATATGTCTAACGACCGTAATAACAACCTTAACTCGATAATAGTGGTGAAGACATCGTCGAAGATTATGGTGATGAATATAATAATGATAGTAATAATGTGCTAGTGATGATGATGATGATAGTGACGTCATGACAAATTTATTCATTTTATTTTATTAATTTCTCATACGGTACAAAGTATTTTCAACAAAAATGAAAGAAGTAATTTTTTTAAATAAAATGACTAAAATTTATATCATAAATGACCAGAATACAAATTTAATTTATCAAGGGAATAATCAGTTAAATACTAATCAAGTAGAAAAATCAAGTATTTAAAAGAGAATATTAGTACATTGCCGATAATTGCAATAATCAGAAACTCTAACGAGAAAAATAAAAGATTAAATGTGTGATATAGAATAGAACAAATGGAACTATAAAAAAAAACAAATAAAAACATACTCAAGTTATAAAGATGACGGTGATGATAAATAATGGGGGGATAAATATACAGAAAAAAGTATTAGATAGAGGATATGAAGGAGGTTAAATTGGGTATTAAATATTTTTAATTTGTTTCGGATTAACACTGTCAATTTATTTATTGGGTTTTAACGCAACCGAAAATTGACACGTTCATTTTAATTTGGGCTTTAATTGGTTTAATTCTCTCCGTAATAGAGCTGCAATATGCAAATGTAATTTACCAAGTTGGTGTTCTTGCACGTTGCGTGGTTTGAATCGGCGAGTGCGTTCGCGTGTTACATTCAATCCAGATTGTTTATTACATCTGGACAATCCAATTTGAATATAATAAAACGGCGGCCCCGTAGTCCAGTGGGCGTGACACTGGCTTCTCATACAGAAGGTCCCGGGCTCGATTCCTAGTGGGGTCACAATACATTTATATGATTTTCACCTGGGTGGTGTGTTTCGAATAGGGATAACGCGTCATGATCCCTGGTCCAAAAATTAATAATGAGTGCCTTGTTTGTCTAGTAGTCAAAACACGTGCCTAGTGATCTTGTGTGGGGATTCAAGCCTCATTACAGGAAACCACAAGTCAGCCCAATTTTAATATGAAATGCGTTTAGCTTAATGTAAAAATAAGTAAGAATATTTTCGTGAGATGTGTACGAATCTATATTTTTACTCCCTTTATATTGACTCGTGGCGTCTGCTTGCTTGCTTACCGGCTTGCCGTCAAAAAAAATTTTGGATCGATTTTTGACCCTTTTCCCGTGATCCAATCGAGATGAAACTTGGCAAGGAGACTTGTGGCGACAATCAAGAAGATCTATCAAATTTTCTTTAAAAAAAATTAATAATTAAAGTATAACTTCGGGTTTTTAGAAATTATATTGGTTTTTTCAAATTGGAATCATTAGAAAACTTTGATTAGCAACGGCGCTCGGCGGCCCGATAATGTCGCGGAATATTTTTTAAATTTGAATTACTCCGTCGGTATACATAATAGGTAATTCACTACGAATGTCGAAAATCTAAATTGACTGACAAATGTTTTTAGAATTTAATCTTCAAAGCATGAAGTGTCTTATCAAAGCTCAAAACACCTGAAATTCTAGAAATATATTAAATTACTGTAAGTTTAGTGTTGTGTTATATGCTTTAATTCGTCTTTAATTGTTGTTATATTTTACAAAGAAAGGGAGTATATTAAAAACTTGTTTTTTATGGGTTACTTTTTAAATAACTAACTTACCAATTAACTAACAACATACTTAACCTAACCCAACTTAACGTAACCTAACCAAATGATGAAAACTAAATGATTTAACTAACTAATAAGTTACCAAACCATCGCTGTTTTAGAACTGAAGAAAATTGCACCGCTGGGACTTATATAATATGTAGACGTGTGACTTTTTTCTCAATACATTACAAAATAAACTATTATATTTTATCATTACAGATAGTTTGCTTACAAATTTTTATAGTTTCAAAATAGTGTTTCAACGTTTTACATGGTCATAGACATTTTTTTATTTCAACAAAATTTTAAAAATATATTATTATTTTAGACTAAATTCAAAAAAATCATAATCCTTTTCTAAATTCTTGATTTCAGATTTTTAATTAAAGGCAACCTATTTAAGAAACAGTACGCCTTAGGAAGTAGACAGAATGAAGAAAGGAGTGCTGAGATGGTTTCGTCATGTAGTACCTATGAGCGAGGAAAGGATGGTTAAGAAAATATATGGGACGAGTGTTGATGGCAACAGGAATAGAGGGCGTCCGCAAAAGACCTGGCATGATCAGATATTACAATGGCCAGATATTACAGGGATGGCTCTGTTATAAGCCCGACAACCATAGAGCTTGCATGAGAAGATGTATGAATGTAGCCAAAGCAAAAGTGGTGTGCCAAGATAGAAGAATATTGCATTCTATCCTCCGCCTACCCCTGCGGGGAAACGGCGTGATGGTTAGTTAGTTAGATACGCCATAGGTTTATTTTCCTTTGACGTTACAGTTCTCTCCGTAGACATCTATTCTGTGGCATTAATTTCTCATAACTTTCTTCATACGGTATTTAACTTCTTAAGCTTTTAAGGCTTAAAAATTATTGAAAAAAATTAATTCATTTGTAGGAAAGGTATTTTAAGTATTGTGCGTGAATGTTGCGGGATAGGTTTGTTACCGTAATTTTATTAGTCTCTTTTACAATATCGGTGTCCGCTGACCTCAATATTGTATATCGAATTTCATTTGGATTATTATACGCGCGGGGAGTAGGCAGACGCAAGGCAAACATTTTATTACGAAAAAAAACAGGCAGATTAATAAATACAATTTTAATTAAATTCAATGTTTTTTGGAGTATGTTAATTTTT
Source organism: Agrypnia vestita (assembly GCA_016648135.1). Lineage (NCBI taxonomy): Eukaryota > Metazoa > Arthropoda > Insecta > Trichoptera > Phryganeidae > Agrypnia > Agrypnia vestita. The sequence goes on from JADDOH010002749.1 coordinate 35,851, forward strand.
TTAGGAACACAAAGACTGGATTTTGTCCCTAGGGAGATGATCAGTAATCAGGATAAATTATAAATGTCTCACAGAGACAAATCTATTTAATTAAGGATAAATTATAGAGGTCTCACGGAGACGAAGCTATTTATTTATGAGAAAAGTGAATGAAATTCTCTTATACGGTGGCTCAGGGCTTACAACTTGTATGAGCTAGCTAACGTGATCACTCTGGACAATGCCCAAATATCTACATTATTATACAAATCTATTTTTATAATAATGTAGGTATGGGAGGGAGTCTTTGGAAGTTTGCAAGACTTAAGTCCTGTTGTAACAATACATTAATATTGCACAATACGGCATCCAACAATTCCACCACATCTATCAAGTTTGGAAAGTTAAACATGGAAATAGTAGATACATTCTGTAGCAAGCTCAAAAGGATAGCCACCCTTTAAATATAGATTAGTGCAGATATAAATGAGTTCTAAGAACTAATTGCTTGTACCTGTTATTATTATTAAGGGTGTTTATGGGGCTTATGATCTATCATAGATAGTTGTAAATTAATCGCTATATGATAGGTCGTCATTCCTGTAGACAAATATTATTTTTTATATTAATTATTTTCCCGAATAAATAACTTCGTTTGTATGAGATATATTTAAATGATAAGTGAATAAAAATGCCACATTATTGATAATGGGATATTACTCGAGATTTAATAATTTAATAGTAGTAACCCGTCAACAACGACGGTAGTCTAACGTGCCTAAATGTGAATATGTATTTACTTATTTATAGCCGACACCCATGAAATAATAATAACGACTTTTACCAAAATATTTTAACATTTTTTTATATTTCTCCTGCCGGCAGTTAAAAAAGGTAAAATAAAGTGGTTCGCGCTTTGCTTAGCCATTATATATATATATATATATATATATACATATCATATATATATATTATATATAATATTATTATTATCGTTTTGGCGGTCCACGGAGACGGTTACGGTAGCAACAACATGCGTTAGGCGGCCGGTTCGGGTTTGCTGGCCCGGGGTTCAAGCCCCATTTCAGCCATTTAATTTGTTTTTTAGCTGCGATTTCGAACAAAATTACGGACGTTGCACGAAGTTACGAAGAAATAGACAGACAGACAGACAAACAGACGGACGGACAGACAGCGAAATTATTATGTTTGCTAATTCCTACTTTTTCTATAAAATGCACGAAACAAACACATTGGATAGCTCGCAGTATAACTTAAGTAATGCCAAAATGCAATTTTAATGAAGAAAAAAAACTTTAAATCAAAAGTGGTATAATACTGGCTTCTCATACCTAGGGTTCGATTCCCGGTGAGGTCACAACTAATCTATGTGATTTACTCAAACCTGGGTGTTTTGTGATGTGTTTCGCATCTGGAATTAGGCCTCTTGGCCTGTTGAAGAATAAATAAAATAATTTTAAAAAAGACAAAAAGTAATTGAAAAAAATCTACACCTGGGGGTGACTAATCAGAAAGGGAGAAATTTAACATATTTATGGACACAACATCGACAACCAAAATATACATAGAGTGAAAAATATCGGGATTTAATAATATTTAATAACGACCTTTGAATGTAACGTGAGCCGCGCGCTGATTGATGTGTCACACTCAGGCGCCCGGGCCTCATCAGCAGCTAGTCATTATCAGTGTTGTTATTGTAATTCCAGCCTTATCCTTACGAGACAGACAGACATTCGAAATTATAATATATAATAGAAATTAGGATAGTTGGTGAACTCATGGAAATTTTTGATAAGCAACCTGGTACCTCGGCTGGTTCCAGTACGTTTGACTTGTTTAAAAACATTTCTGTTTTAAAAATGACTAAAAGATCATACCTAATTCTAGTAAATAAATCGAGCCTTATTTTAAGACACAAGATACTTGATTTGTTAAAGAAGTAACCCATAAAAAACAAGTTTTTATTATACTCCCTTTCTTATTTACTAGTTGAAACATTTTTTTTCGCTAAACCTACGCGTTGGGCTTCGGTCGGGCGAGTAATAAAAAAATTCCAAAAATCCAAAATTATACTATAATCAGGTTTCGCGTCTACCAGACGCGTTGAAATATTTTCATACATATATAACATGTATGAAAAAACCATTCAAAATTTGAAAAATCCAAAAATTTATTAATTTTTAAAAATTTGTTAGATCTTCTTGATCGTCGCCACAAGTCTGCTTGCAATGTTTCAGCTCGATTGAATCACGGGAAAGGGGTTTAAAATGGATCCAAAGTTTTTTCGTCAGACAAGAAGACAAGCAGACGCCACGAGTTAATATAAAGGGAGTAAAAATACGTTTGGTTTATAAAGAAATTTAACTATGCAATAATAAATAATTTCACTGCTTTATTAATTTGTCATAATTATACGCGAGGGGGGATATTCTTCCGCCGTGACTAAACTTTCTTTCCTCAAGAACGAGTTTAGTTCATCTCTGTGAATCTTTATTCTGTGTGGACACAATACATACCTCAAAAATGTTGTCAAGGGGTTCAAGGCAGAGAAGAGTAAAATTGGACACTTGTGCTATGAAAACAGGACTAACTCGCCAAGGTCCTGGATTGGGGCTCAAACCATCGACCACCAGATCACTTACTACAACGACAAACTAAAGACTTTCACACATGTTTCCCATAGAAATACGAGTCTGTGAGATTTACATTTTTCTTAATGAAAAATAAATGTTTCAAATAAATTAATGCATTCACCAAATAACCAGAATAATAGTCACAGTCATATCTAGAGACATCTGGATTAAATCGTTTCAAGAACATGACTCCATTGCAAGCACTGCACTGACAAGAAATTTAATATGAAAAGAAGAACTTATTTTATGTTCAACTGAAAAAAAAAACTGAAATGGTAATCGGTATTGATAGTATTGCTTTAGATTGAAATATTAAATAAATAAAATTAATACCTCATAGATTACATATCATGTAAAATTAATCATTGGTTAAATTGTAGCCGAAACTAGTTAGAAATCGCAACTTTACCAATCGTACAGAAATAATCAAATTCCTTTTCTGAAATATGTCCGCTTACAATGGGTACGTTTGCAGCATTGTTGACGCAACAATTCCCCACCCAGGCTTACCCACGGGCTAACGGAGGCTTTCGGCCGGTATAAAGCCTGCGCGGACTCTCCCTTGCCTCACAAGCAGTTTTCTTGGCAGAAAAGGCTCACGCAACACAACCATGAACGCTCTGGTTAGTTCTGTTCAAATTATTTTTGTTAAAACAAGTGTTTGTGTATTTTGAACAAATTTTTGGTGATGATAATTTTATTCCTGGTTAATCAACCGTGGATTAGTTTTGAATACAGTTGATGTTTCTGCCCTTATTTTAATTGCAGCAATATCAACTGTATAGTTACTTTGTCAATCATCAACCCATGGCATAATAAGAAATAAGACTTATGTTATTATTTATTTCTTTCTTTCTTATTTTTAAATAATTGAACATGTAAGCATATCCTCTAATATTCTGTGCTATTTTGAAAATAGCAATATTGAGATGTCAGATCTTTATCCCAATCTTGACAGGTATGTATTACATTGTATTGCCGCCAATTTCGATTATTTAAGTTTGACATGTTTGAAATGAATGAATTCAATCGATCAGAAAGCTCTAACGCGTAAACAAACCTTAAGTTATTCACAATTACGAATAAAGAGCTTTCTAATTGATTGAATTCATTAATTTCAAACCTGTCAAACATAAAACGTCAAAAAACGGCGTCACAGTGTTATACAATAACTGTCAAGAAACAGGAAATATCAATATTGCTTAGTTCAGAATACAGATGAATAACTCAATTCAATCAATTTATAACCTACAGATCTTAACATACAGGACACATCTTTTGGAAGATATGGATATTTTTGTGCCTTTCTTATTTTCTCTAGCATTTCATTAAAGATATTCATTACACCGTAGATCATGGCTTTTTGAAATTTGGACCTCTTCCTGAATGGGAATCTTATTGCATCTCTTTCTCTTATGTCATGTCTAATTTTTCTATTAAACTCTGCCGATTGGCCTCCAATGATGATTTAAAAATACAAAACATAAATTTATAATATACTACCCGTTTATAAGTAATCATATTGAGTTCATTCACTCAGTATTGTATTGATCCGAGTATATTATCTATTTCTTCTCATATCATTCTAATGGGTTTCTTTTGCAATACTAGTAATTTTTGCATCTCTACTTCACTAGCCAAAAATAAAATATTCCTGCAGTAGTTAAGAAGAAAAATAATAATTTAGTTTTATTATATTCGGCATGACTCAGTACTAAAGAAACATTTAATTCTTACATTTTGCAAAAAAAATTGGTCCAGAATCCATTGACTCGTAGATATTTCATTTCAGTCAATTCTTTCAGAATTTCTTCGTGTATGATAATTGCCAATGTACTTCTTTTTTTCCAATGTCCATATATTTAGTTTTGTTTATTTTATTTATTTTTATTTTATTAAAATAAGTTAATTCGAAGATTTTATATTTTCTGATATACCCAGTAAACATCTATAATTAACATTAATCACATATTCCTTTACCTTCTTATCAAGTTATTATACTTGTTTCACCCCTAAAGTCCTCTGGCAGTTTACCATAGAACTTCATTTTCTATGTGTAGTTTTCTGGGATATTCTTCCATGTATACGTGAGTTATCTGGCCGATGTTTCGGATTCCATTGCAGGGTCCATCATCAGGGCTGATTTTTCATGGCAAGGTCACATATACACGGCAGAATATGCCAAAAAACTACAGCCATAAGATTCTGAACAGCCTTGAAAATCTTAGAACATTCATACAAATTCATTTTACTGTATTTCATGCTTTCTTCTCGTGCAATGGTCTTGTTCATATCTTTTTTCTTATGAATCCAAAAGAGTTGTGTCCATTAATAGTTTGATATGTAAACAGAAGTACTTTAAATTTAATCATTTGTCCGAATGTCATTATTTGTAATCGTTTTAGCATCACTTTGATTCTTATATATTGATTTTCTCTTAATATTATATTTTCTTAGTACTATTGTTAATATTTTTACCCTTTTTCGCTAGCCAGAAATAATATACTGCAGAAGTAGTTAATAGGAGGGATTTTTATTACGTTATATATATTTTTATAAATTTTGTTTTGATGTATCTTGTTGATGATCCTTCCAAAAAGTTAAAATATTTTTGACATTTTTTCTGTTCAAAAATATTACTCTTTAATTTTATTTATTTAATAATTATCTTTTTGTTTAATTTGTATTTAATTTTTTAAATATATTTTTTTAAATTATACTACTTAATTTTATTAATATTTTAGAGACATAGAAATCGAGTAATTAAAAAGATTATAAGAAGACATTCAACAATTAACTTATAAAACTCAATGACCTAACTATATTATAGATAACCACATCGATTTATGAGCACATCGTCTATCTCCTCCCCAACGCAAGTCATTTCAGTTGTTTATTGAAGAGACTTGCATTATTTATTTCTTTAATGTTACTAGAAAGTTTATTATTTGTTCTTGTTTGATGAAATTATACAATATTTATCGTTGAGTTTTAATATTAAAAACTTTCTTTTCTTTTCTTTTAGACAAAAATTTATTGTAAATGTAATAAGTTGTTAATCAAGAAATGTTACGCATTTCAGTTTTTAGCATCTTTCCTGTGCATGGGCGCGATGGCGTCAGCGTCCTACGGGCTCTGGGCTCACGGGCCGGGCGCGCCCATCGGGCACGACGGCCGCGTCGTGGACACCCCCGAGGTGGCGCACGCCAAGGCAGCCCACGCGGCCGCCCACGCCGCCGCCGCCCACGGAGCCCACGGAGCCTGGGCCCCCGGACCAGCCCACGGCGCGTGGGCCCCGGGCCCCGGCGCGTGGGCTCACGGCCCCGCCCCTCTGGGCCACGACGGCCGCGTGGTGGACACCCCCGAGGTGGCCCACGCCAAGGCCGCTCACTTCGCCGCCAAGGCCGCTGCGTCCCACGGCGCGCACGGAGCCTGGGCCCCGGCCTACGGCGGGCCCGGCATCCACGGCGCGTGGGTCCATGGAGCCGCCCCCCTGGGACACGACGGCCGCGTCGTGGACACCCCTGAGGTGGCCCACGCCAAGGGAGCCCACTTCGCCGCCGTTGCCGCTGCCTCCCACGGCGCGCACTACGGCCCCGCCTACGGACACTACTGAAGCGCTCCTCGCGATGACCTCGCTGCTCATGGTTACGTTTTTGTAACTGTCTCTGTGTGTAAATACTCATCTGACCGACGTCGCTCTCACCACTTCTCCCTTACTTTTTAAGTGATCTTTTTTATTTTATTTCCACAAGCCTGATTAATTATTAAGATCTCAATTTTTCTCATTGTTAATGTAACAATTTATTATATCCAATGCATATCGAAATAAATCGAAGACAAATATTTTGGGATATTTATTTAATACACAAATTGATTTTGAAACTAATGTTTTTTCACAAGCGTCTCCAGTACGTCCAAAATTACTTTGGAGCCACCGGTTATCTGTCCCGGTTCTTCTTACATGCAAAGTGAGCGGTCTGCTATCTTAACTACTCCCCCATATTACTACATCAAATCGTCGTATAAGAATAAAATGCTGATTTTAAGTCACTGCTACTTATTTTTGTAGACAGGAATGGAACACATAGAAGAAACACTTTCTCTACCCTTAATTTGTGTTTGATTAAAGTAATTTGCTCTATATCATCATTATCTTCTTCATCTTCTTGTCCTTGTGGTATCGAAGGCCCAAGGACTCGACAAGATATTTCAATATTGCCCTATCATGTGCTGCTTTCGCACGTCTTCACCATCCTATCTTCGTGCACTTTTTCTGTTGTTTCTCCCAGCTTAATCTGGGGTGACCCACTGGTCGCTCTCCTTCTGGGACTGCCAGGGGGATACTTCTGGGTAATCTTTCCTCTGGCATTTAAAGAACATGGTCAAGCCACCTCATTTGTGATTGTCGCTATGTAGGAGTAAGAGCTTCATGTAGAGTATGTGCCTTGTGTCTCACTATGTCCACTATTAAGCTACCCTTCCTTGTAAACTCAAGTCAGCAGCCTGGATTTTTGCTCTCACTCTCTCCATTAAGATACGTATTTTGTGGCCATATATTAAGATGGGTTTTAGCACAGGTCTTGGAATTTAGCTCAGATTTTCACATCACCGCACCAATTAGAAAACATAAAACTTCTTTCCATTTCTAACCAAAAGTGATGGTGAATATGCAGACTTACGTATTAATTATTAATTATTATATATGTGGGGTATAAAAGCAAAGGCCGAAATATCAAAAAAAAAATTAATGCAGTCGAGTATTACTAATTAGTAATGTACTCAATTCGAGGCTTTATACAAAACATAGCATATAAATTAATGGAAACGAAAAGATTTCGGAAGGGACAGAAACATAAAATCTACAATTACTATTAATTGCATTTTAAATTAGTACTTGATCCTCGGTGACTGCATTCACAATATCTTTTTAATTTATTGTATATTGCAGCCTTTGCTTTAATAACACACACATATTAATAATTATTCTAGAATAATTTTAAAAGTCTTTTCGAATACACTTAAACAAGTTTTAATAACGGTAATTCACACAAGTATTTAAACAAAAAAAAATATTCTTGATAATATATCTTTCTGGCAAAACAATGTTATGAATGTAAAAAAAAATGTTATCCTACATTAATTTTAAAAAAATAAGTAAAAATAGTAATTGAATATTCAATTATTTTTTGTTCGCCTGTACAATATGAAGATACAGCGTAGTACACGCGTAGCTAGTAGCGAAAACTTCAGGGGAGTCATCTTAATTCAATTTGAAATAGATTTTTTTTTGTATTTTGGATTAAATTTTGACAGTTACAGAGGTAGGTGATATCAAAGATTGCATTATTTTTTCAATAATTTTAGATTATTATTTGATAAACGTGAGAGTTTAATGATAGTAGTCTATATCATATATCAAACATGTATTCGCTTTGACGCAAATCAAATAAAATTATTAAAACCTTGCAGCAGTTTTTTGAATCAAAATATTTTTTGAAAGACTTTTGTCATTTTAGATAGAGGTCGACCCAACGCCTCATGGTAGAATAGTGTGGAGAAGGACCTGGAGTATGCCCGGTTGGACGAAGCGATGGCCCAGAACAGGGAATGGTGGAAAAGAAAAGTAAGGAGAGCCAACCCCAAATGAAATGGGAATCGGTGAATAGGGTGTTGGTGCAGTCGCTAGTGCTCTGATGGTCGGTGGTTTGAGCCCCATTCCAGGACATCATCAAGTTAGTCCTATTCTCATAGCACAAGCGTTTATCATTTATTTCATTATACAAGCTTATTTTGAGAATAATAATAATATTGATGTGACACGCATTCAGCGCTTTACAGAAAATGAGCCAGAAATATTGAGAATAAAAAATGTTAACTTTTATGTCGTTAATTCCCAAAACTGTCGAAACGTAGAAATCAAAGTTAAGAACCACCGACTTAAGGTATACATATAATCAAAATAAATTAACCAATTTTCATATTTAAATTAAATAGAAATAAACAAATAAATAAATAAATCCGTGGGTAAAAAAATTAGTAAAAATATCTGTAAAAAAACCTAGGCTTTAATAAATTATTTTTGTCCCTTATTATAGGAGAATATTTTGCCCAATGTTTTTATAAAATGTTTCCATCCTCCCCTCTCCTGCGCTGTTTCAGTACTTGCGTAATCTTCCCCAAATCTGTCTTACTAACATTGGTATTATTAAAATCATTTGGGATGACGAAACAGCAAGTATTGGGAGAGATGGTTAATAAAACGATAAATCTCTTTACAAAAACTATTCATGGAAGTAATACATGTTTTTTTCTGTTAAACACCATATCAAGTCTGTGAGTAAATAGACGAATGATTTATTTGCATCTTTTTATTTTACTTTAGAAACGCAAGAAACATCCGCATTGGGGGTGAAGACTGGTGACAGCAGAAGCCTGAGATTGGTGAAGAAGTTTGACGTCAGCATTCAGGAAGAAGGTGAATAAAAGACTTAATGATAATAGTTTTCTTTATTATTTAAATAGTTCGGTTTATTAGGATAATAAAACTAAATTATGTTTGTAATTTATTTATTTATTTACTAATATAAAATGTTATAAAACCTATCAGTTGCATGAATTTATTCAAGTTCCATGTATTTTGCAAGCTTACCAAATATTTATAAATTAATTTATACTTAATAATTGGCATTATATTATACGTGACCAATAAAACTGAAAAATAATAATAAAATTCAATTTTACCTCACTTTTTTGCTTCATCATTGATAAGCATTTATATCGACTTAATTTGCATTTTTTGTGTCTCACTAAAATCGGTCAAAGCAAACTTGTTATGTATTGATATCAATCGAACAATGATTCATCTAAACTGGTATATAAAGAAGTAAAGTTTGTATGTTTGGATGTAGGAGGTAATCTCCGAAACTACTCATCCGATTTCAAAAATTCTTTCACCAATATTAAGAACGGACTTTCAGGGTGGACATAGTTTATATATTATCCCGTTAAAATGAAAGAACTTTTCATGATGAACTATTTTACAACTAAAGTAGACGAAAAAATGGTCCCGCGATGCGTTTTTTACGAACGCTGCCTCAACGGTAAGAGATATTTAAATACTTTCTATAAAGAAGTTCTGGAACTCAAAAAGTTCTACAAAGAAGTCCGCGATGACATATATCTATATGTTAAGGTAAATAAATACACAAATTGATAAATAATGACTAAAAGTTACTGAAAATCTACGCGTGTGAAGCCGCGCGGGTAATTTTCTATACAAATCTATACCGTTTGACCGATTTGACTTTGCAAAACAATGACTTTGTGTGTCCCCACAAAATTATTTTTAGTTAAATCCTAAAACCGGGAAACACTGCTACGAACAACTAGTTATTAATGTGATTGTTCGTTGAACAATAGTTAAGTAGTATCAAATATAAAAAAGCAGATTAAGATTTAAATTATTGTAATTTTACCCTGTTTTTTTAATAAATATAATAATATACCCATACACGGCTTTGTCTCAGTAGCTCCAAGGAATGCTACCACAGAGAAGACCTCGAAGAAAATGGGGCGATATGTTGCGAGACAACTTGGTATTCAGTACTGAAGAATTTCCTGTGAGGATTGGCATCAGTGGCCAAAACCAGTTCACCAGGCTATCGTCTATGGATCGTAAGGATATGATGATAAATAGTGTAAGCATTAAAACTACTTAATAGTATTGTAATTTACTGACGATATTTTTATTAATTTTCATTAATATACATTCAATTAAGTGACATTATATTATGGCATCAAGCATTAATTTATGGGCATGTTATGCGTATGTTTGTGCTAAGATAAATAAAATTAATATAGATTAACGGTTCATTTATGCTTCGCGGCCTGTTAAAATCGACGACAGACGTCTGTGTCCTGGTCCTAAAAAGGAATTTGGACCACCTCTAATTATCCTTACATCTTTGCTGCATCTTAATGTGGGTCTGCCTAGAGGTAAAATCTAATAATAGCAAACGAATCAGCATACTAGATATGTTTTAATACGCCTTAACTAGTATTAATTCAAGGACCATAGGCGTTTTCCTAATATGTAAATTACATATAAAAAAAATAGAATGTTGAAGTAGAATCATTTAGTATATACATAGGCCACGCTGCACAGACGTGAATAGCATTAATAGGTAATTATTGTTCTGATAAATCATAGAGGTCAGTGACAAGTGCAGAATCATTAATGTATGCATATCACACCTGTTGTCAGACCGCCTGATGCATTATTCATTGAACAAAATATGAACACACCTTTATATTATTTAAAATTTATTAGCTGATGTGACATTCAGATAAATAGTGCAACATGAGAAACCAAAACAAAATTAATCTTTTCAACAGGATATTATGGAAATTGGTAGCAATTTTAAATGGATTATTATACAATGAATGATGTGTTTCAAAGAGATAAATGATTTAAACAATTATTATTATCAATTGACATGGCAATAATTTTGTGGTACAATATAACCATTGCCCCCAAAACATCTTGTATTTTCAACAAATATGTTGTGAAAATAAAGTATATTATTATTAATTATATTAATAATATCACCAAAAATCATTTTGCTATTATATTAAATTTATAATCCTTAAAACTTATAGAATATTGAAAAAATAATTTGAATATTGAAAAATAATTTGTATAGGGGGGCACGGCGTCGGCGAAACCGTCTGATCGGAGCCATGGCTCGAGCCAGACTAGTTGAAACAGGTTTCGCGCCTTCTTCATGCGTCGGAATCCTTTCTCATTTGTATGGTTTAGAATTTGAAAAATCGTTAAAATTTCGAAAAATCCAAAAGTATACAATAATTAAATTTTTTAAACGAAAATCTGTTAGATCATTTTTATGGTCGCCACGAATCTGCCTGTAAAGTTTCAGCTCGATTGGATGACGGGAAAAGGGTAAAATCGATCCAATTTTTTTTCGGCAGACAAGCGAACGCTACGAGTTAATAAAAGAAAGGGAGTAAAAATACAATAACTTCATAGGTACCGAGGATTTTCATCTTCTTTGATTAGGTGGGAATGTTGTTGAAGTGGAAAAGGCAGGCTTTCACTGAAAATGTCATGTGGGATGTAAGATATGTCAGACAAATAGAACTTCTTCATCCACAATAGTAAGATTTTATACATCATGAAAGTAGTGCGCAAACGCTCTGAACCAAAATAATAATCAGTTAATAAAATATATTTTAGGGCTAAACTTGCATAAGATGTAGTTTTTAATTTAGGTTAATATTTTATTATATTAATATTTTTGTTAGTGTTTAAAATTCTTTTTAAAAAATATAGGAACAATAATTGTTTACTAAATATCAGAAAATATTTTTCAAGTATGATTTTTATTTAAGATAATTTTGAGAAAATTTTTATTTTGTGATACTCTCGAATTTTCTAATATATCATTGTATAATTTTCATAATAAAGTGAATGAAGAGAAGTATTAGCGGACATTAATTGGTCTTAATCTTTGTTATCAACTGATTTAAATTAAAAATTAAATTGAAAAAAAGATTTTTTAATGACACTGAAAGTAATTAATTTTAATTCAATATTCGAACAATTAAAAAATAATATAGAATTAACTATAAGTAGGCAATTTATGTGACAGGTTTCTTACCAGATATTTTTTCAATTAATATATTTATTTAGTTTAGTACATTTGATTGAAATTTATTCAAATAGCTACGAAAAATATATTATATTCATCCATTCGTCCTCTCTTTATTTAATTACCTAATAACTATTGAAAACTCTATAAAGAAAAACTTAGAAAAAACTACAACCAATTTAATATATTTTCTCGATTTCTGTGGTGATATGAATTCACTACCACGACATCATCACAACTATCGCATTTACGCTAGAAACATCTTTTACAATTATTGTTTAGTATTTTTCTTAAACCCAATATTTTATAGAAATATAATAATAAATTATTTTGAATTAAAATCGAAAGCTGCACTTAAAACAATTAGAATTAGATTTCCATATTAAGTTGCAAAGTATTTAATACGTGTGATATATGCGGTTTGACTATTTTGCCAATAAATATATTTTTAAATTACTTTTAAACTTATTCGACTATATACAATTATTTTCAAAAAATTGTAAACAAGATAACAATTTTAGACTTTAAATTAAAATCCAAAACTGCGTTTAAAAGAGATAACAGGTTTAAAACAATTAGAATTATATTTTTGGTAAGTTGCAAAACATTTATTAGTACGTGTAATTCGTACGGTTTAACTATTTTACTTATAAATCTATTTTTATATTACTTTGAAACTTTTACCACTCTATAAAATTATTTTTACAAATATTATAAACAGTATAAGAATTTTTTAAATTTAAATTAAAATCACTGTTTGAAAGATTAACAGCAGTTGAATTATATGACTCCGTTTATTATATTTATTTATATTTTTTTTATTAATTCGTAGAATATAACTTATAGAGATTACAAATCAAACAAAAGCATGATCACAAATATCGGTAATACAATTATAATTACCTTTGAAATGTGTGGCGCAAATTTAATAAAATACTAAGAAATATATTTTTCATATTAAATAAAATTTCTTACATCAAATCTCCGACTTGTATCAAAGCGAATAGATTTAAAAGGAAAATCTTTACTATGTTTATTCGAGAAAAAAATATTTAATAAGCACAGCAATAATACTAACAAAGGAAGGCTCGATTGCGGCCGAAGAGCATTAAACCCAACGCACCGCTGCACTAGACAATTACTCGAACGAAAGTGTTGATAACAGATTCCACGATGTCTGACAGAAGACCTTCGATCACAGACCATGTTCCTAGTTCTGGACAGATCGATCTTCAACCACTTAAACCAGTTTTCAACCAGAGCAGCTTGCAAATCAGAACCACTGAATCGAAGCGGCCAGACAAGCGCGACGGAAAGATTTCCCACACGTCCGACCTTGTTACTACACGCATCGGCGCTCGCCTTTCCATTAAACCTTACGAGATCCAAATCAAACAGGTTTTAGTCGGGAGAAAATTTATTAGATCGGAATTCGCGAAAAGATCCCGTTTGTTGGGCGTTGACATTGCGTAAGCTTTGTGTCTTCTGACGAGAAGCCTTTGCTTTATTTCATCATTTTGATTAAGATGTTTTGTACATTTCCGGAAGGTCCTTTGTCCCCACTCTTTCGAGTGCATCCTGCCACGATATAAAGCCTGAAGCGACCTGTGATTAAACAGAAGCAGTTTTCTTCGCTGAAAAGGCCTATCATCGCAAGCAAACATGAACTTCTTTGTAAGTCAATTTTCAATACTTATATAAAATAGAGTTTATTGATTTTTTTTTAATTTTTCAAATATACACATATATATTTATATGTTATTATTTAATTTTAAGCATACAAATTAAAAAGAATTTTTTAATAGCCCTCGTTAATTGATAATCCTAGTGTCTAATTAAAGTTCAATATAAAAACGATTAAAACTACGACTTCTTTGAGTAATTTGAAACATATAAAATGAAATAATTAATTTATATTTGGACAATGTTGTACACATATCTATTCAAAATTATCTAACGTAAGTTAAGAATATAATAGCAAAATTAAAACTGTCATAAATTTTGATCGTGTAAAAATAATCAATTACAAATAAATAAATAAATTTTATATTTATTTGATATTTGACACTAAAAAAATATCTCACTAAAATTTTTTGATAAACACGTAGTTTAAAATCGGACTTTAATCTACAGACTTTGTCTATCGATTATTTTCCAATTATCTACTTTTATCTATTTAAATACTCGCATATAATTAATAATATTAAAATTATTTTGCTCTTTTAAAATAGTAAATACTAACATTATAATCAATATATTAGTAGCTAGCCCTCGTGAAAAATTATTTTTTAGCTGTTCCTTTAAATAAATTTATGTATTTTATACCATAGCTACAGTGAGGATTTTCCAAAACGATTTAATCACAATCATTCTAATTTTTGCAGTTTCGTTTTATTTGTCGACTTTATTTATTATTATTATTATCGCCTGGCCTATATTTTATGTATCAAAAATGAAAAACTCTTGAGTTTATCTTTATAAAATCCTTAATAAATAAATAAGACAGAATTAAGATAGAATTTTAAATGTATCCGCATTGAAAATGCAATGCAAAATCTTTAGCAGTGAATTATTTCTGTGCAAAATTCCGTTTCAGTTTCAGTTTGATAAATTATAAATCCTTAACATTTCTGTGTCTCTTAAATTGTGAATATCAGTCGTATGTAATAATAACTAATTATTTAAAAGTTTTTGGATAACAATCAACGAGGATTATTTTTCATTCAATCAATAAATTTTAATATTTCGAAATTTTCGTGATTAACTTTGTGGATGTTCATTGTAAATAACTATGAATAAAACACAACCTTTTTTACTTCACACAATGACACTTTAATTAAACAAATTAATAAAAAATGTATATTACTGAAGATGATGCAGTAAGCATCGAAAACGTTTTAATTAATTTGTTTAATTGAAGTGTCATTGTGTGAAGTAAACAACGTTGTGTTTTATTCACAATAAATTTTCTTCGATTGAAAATAATAACAATAATATTGTAGTATTTCGTTTATTCTAAGCTAATTGAATTTAAAAAATGAAAATGCATTCAGTTATACATATAAATCACATTCATTTGTTTTAATAATGTTTAGGATAAGTCTTTTATCACCCAGATGACAGAAAAAATTGTACCTATCACATTATATAAATAAAATAAGACGTTAATTTTATTTTTTACACCTTTTCATTCAAATATATAATTGTTACATCCTCGTTCGTTGAAATGCCAATTACAATAATTTCGTTGTCTGTCTGTCCGTCCGTTGTAACTTCGAGAAATGTCATTATCTTCTTTATAGTATAAAAACATTTTTTATTTTTTCTGTTTTATTTAACCGATATGTAAACGTACCGACGGATTACAGCTAGTATATAATAAGACTGAACGTATATTAATTAACGAAACATCTATATCAAAAATAAATTTCAGTTCCTCGCCACTTTCCTGTGCCTGGGAGTCCTGGTGGCGGGTGAAGACGACGGCAGCTGGAAGGGAGAGGGCCTAGCTGAGAGCCAGGATCACGGGCAGTGGGACCATGGAGCATGGGTCCACGCGCCCTACACCTGGACCGGCGCGTGGATCCACGGAGCCGCTCCCCTCGGCCCCGACGGCAGGGTGGTGGACACCCCCGAGGTGGCCCAGGCCAAGGCTGCTCACCTGGCCGCCGCCGCCGCAGCCGGAGGGGCGGTGTGGATCCCCGGCGCCGCGTGGACCGCCGCCGGAGCCCCCTGGGCCGCCCTCACCTGGGCCCACGGAGCCGCCCCGCTGGGCCCCGACGGCAGGGTAGTGGACACCCCCGAGGTGGCCCACGCCAAGGCCGCCCACCTGGCCGCCAAGGCCGCCGCCGGAGGGTGGTGACCGCCCCCGCCACGCTGATCTGACTGAAGGAAATCTACCCTCGTTAATACCGACCCGAGTCGTTGTACCTATTCTTACCTCTTTACGTATTTTCCCCCCTTATATATATTTATGTTTATTACATTGTATTATAATTTGTGATATGGCAAAACCAATAAAAAAATGTATAACAAATCAGTTGTGTATTATTTCACATTTAAATAAGTTTTTATAGGGTATAACAGAGCTAGTCCGCAATACTCTACGGGTAGATTTCTGCGTTAATTGTGAGTCGAAAATGTTTCATCAACAATGTCCTTATTACAATAGTAACGGAGATAAACGATTTCAAAATTTGATTTTATTTTTCAATACTTCTGACTTATATTCTGTAAGACATGGATTATCATTACATACACAAATATTATATCGAATTCAAAAAAATCATTCTTTACAGAAATTGTTCTTATATTATTTATTGAATTGGCATTAACTTTGTGGAATGACATTATAATTATATATAAATAGATTACTTGTCTTAGATAAGAAATTGTTCTTTACGAGTTAAATAAACTGAGTAAAAACTTGCAGAAATTTGAATAATATTTTTGTAAGGTTTTTATCATTTTATTTGACTTGTATTAAATTCTATGAATTTTTGTACGCTTAAAAGTACTCGGAAATATTTAAAAAATGTTAAATAAAAAAACTTCATAATATAATACAAACAAAAAGTCGCTAAACTTCATAACTATTGATATTAGGACACTGCTGCTTAAATATTTTGGGACTCATTATTTAGGCAAGAATTCACTCTGTATATCTCACTCACCAACCCATCTCCTCTTCTTTCAATATTCCTGTTACACCCAACCTTCCACATTACACGAGTAACTCCGGTTCGATTAGGTATTAATTACCATCTTGTTTTCTATATTTTAATGTATTTAGTTTAATATTTCACCTGTCGATGAGAGTTTTAGTTATTCTGGAAACGCAATATATGATTAAACTCAAGTAAAGTAATAACATCCTTTTATTCCATCCATTTTGAAGATTAATATGATAGATAATTTTAATCAGGAAGTGATGTACAATAATAATCGAATAGCAATATTCGAGAATTCATTTTCTTCGTTTCCTCATTGCTGAAGATTGAGACTGCCAATTTATGGTTTGTTGATATATATTTTCTTTATTAATACTAAACTTAATTAAATACATGTTTATAAGAAAATAAGCCTCTCAACTCGTTAGGATGATGATAAAATAGCGTATAAAATTAATTTATTTCTTAGATATTTATATAGGAAAAAATCAAGTTAAATATATTGAATACATTAACGAATGTAAAAGAGTATATCTATATGTATAAAAATTAAATGTATGCTCGCATATATGAAATATTGAAAAAATACAGTTCAATGAGCACATATGATAAACCAATTAAAACCTGTTTTCTGCAGTTGGGTATTTGTGCAAATGCAGTTGACAATAAAGTCCTTGACGATTTTTTTCTATTAGCAACCCCCAATTCGCTTAGCCACTAGTCATCTGGTTGGTCTATCAAATAGGAGATCTGCCGCTTTTTCCCTGGTCTTCCACGTTTCAAAGTGGGCATGACAAAGCCAGTGTCATGCCCACTGCACTAGAAGGGCTGAGTTCTCCATTTCAGTTTATCTGCTCTACTAATAATCTCGCTTCTGGGAAACAAAACTAAAAGTGTAGTGTTGATTATCATTCTATTATTTATTCAAATATTTTATGACACCATCTGTGGCCGATAATTAGAATCATGTTAGTTCGCGTGACCGTCAATGGTGGCGCATTTATTTATTTTCTCATAGTAATGGTTAATTGACAATGTATTTTTTTGTTGTAATAGACATATTTTATTGAGAGATAAATAGTAAAGGCTATGAAAAAGCGCCATCAATTGCGTTAGTGACGAACTAGTTACACAGATAATAATGTATTTTTATGACATGCTTACTGGTTTATATTTACAATTATTTAGAATATGCATACGACAAGCCACTAAAAGACAGCACATGTCAATAAAAAGTATTTTTTGTTTCTATTTTGAACCCCGTTCTAATTCATAAAATTTATTTGTGAATTAGAACTGTGTAGAAGTATGTTCAATATGTACAATGCACACCTTCCATTAGCCCCTCCTAGGTATAAACTTTCGGCGTCTGCGTATTGACCGCAACATTTTTCTTGTGTGCACCTGCCATATGACATGATTTTCTATACAAATTTAGTATTTTTTCGGCGCTGGAAACGCCGCTTTTATTGACGGTTTCGAATGTTCATGTATTTGTATTAAATAAAAAAAAATTGAATTAATAAGTAGGTAAATCAAAAAAAATTTAAAAGCATACTTTTATATGAGTGTTCTTAGGTTTTCACGGCCCTCAGAATCTTCAAGTTTATGTTTTCTGGGGTATTATGCCGTTTTATTACAACCTTTCGGGCCGACGTTTCGGATCCCATTGCAGGGTCCATCATCAGGGCTGATGTGTTGTTGTGAGTGTGGTGTTGTGGTTAAGTATCGGCTTGCAATACCGTGTCGAAAGTAATATGTCGAAGTAATCGAACTCTAATACTTAACACAACACGGAAAAAGTTCTTACCCTGCTTTCGACACAGTATTGCAAGCCGATACTTAACAACAACACCACACTCAGAACAACACATCAGCCCTGATGATGGACCCTGCAATGAGATTTTAAACGTCGGCCCGAAAGGTTGTAATAACACGGCATAATACCCCAGAAAACGCAAACTTGAAGATAATTTTATATGCTTTCTTTGCATATATTTGAAATCAATTTATTATCATCACCCAAACAGTATCCAAATTTAAACTGCTTATCCAAATTTAAATGCTAAACTTAATGGCTGAGCGCTCAATAATAATGTAAAACTATTTATTTAATTGAAATCAAAATGATTTAATAATATAAAATCATCCATTTTACATAAACGTTGAATGTTCCAGAGCTCTGGCTAGTCGGAAAGTTGGTGAAAAATCAATTATAAGATTCCACCACAAACAGAAATAAACGCATGAACGGCAACCGCGACATCTTCTTCAAGGTCTTCTCCGTGGTAGCGTCCCTTGTGGTTGCTGGTACAGTGCCATATGTAGGTACCTTTATACCTTTCTTTCTTCTGCTAAGCCCTCGTTTTGCTATGGTTCTGGGAATATTTTTACAAACGGACTTACGTTTGTAACTATTTTGTTTAGCGCGTACATTGATTGACTTGTTAGCTTGGGCTCATCTTGATTATAATTTTATGTCTTAAGGTCATTTTCTGTTTAGAAAATCCATGAATTACCGTCAGGCCTTACAATTATTCAAAAACCTTTTCCTGTTTGTTAAATAAATATTCAGATTTTGTTTTTCTCAAGTTTTCTCAATTCAGTATATCCAAATAGTTTATAAATATGTTGAATTCAAGTTGTTAGTTTCGCGATTTTAGTAATGCTTCCGTAAGATCTTCGTTCAGAGAGATGTAAACTGTTTTTATGGTATACAGGGTGTACAAGAGCTAGCAGCAGAAATTTATCCGGTAGATTCCTGCCTATGCTATGAGACTAAATTGTTCAAGCAACTTTAACTTAATATCAATAGTTACGGAGATAAACAATATCAAAGTTTGCATCTTTTTTTCAATATTTCTGACTTATTTTTTGCCTAAAGTTGAACTATCATTACAGTAACTTTTGTCATTGAAACATGATTCATGAAAAATTCAATCGCTTTAATACAAGTCGAATAAAATGATAAAAACATAGCAAAATTTTTTTTAATTTTTTTAAAAAAGTTTTTTTACAAAATTTTTATCATTTCATTTAAGTTTTATTTAAGCAAATAAATTTTTTATCATCGATATAAGTAACTGTAATGATGGTTCAACTTTTAGCAAAAAATAAGTCAGAAATATTGAACCAAAAATGCAAACTTTGATATTGCGTATCTCCATAACTATTGATATTAATTAGGTCACGGTTGCTTGAACATTTTAGACATAGGCAGGAATCTACCGGCCAAGTTTCTGTTGCTAGCTCTGGTACATCTTGTGTAATATATATTATGTATATACAGTTTAAAGTAGGTACGTGCTACTCTTTTTAAGTAGGTACGTGCTACTCTTTTTACACAAAAATATCAACAACTGTTAGGTTAAATGAAAAATTTCAATAAAATTACAGATGTATAAACAGAACTTGTCCTACCGGATATCCCGCATTAAATTATTCACCCTAGAAAGTAAGGTGTTTAGAAGATAAACTGAATTCGACATACTATAAATATCAATAATATCCATCACCCTAAATATACAGGGAATGAATAAATAATAAGCAAAGAATAAATGTTCATTTTTTAATATGATTCTATTACTTAAACTAAATTTTTACAATAACAATAAAGGTGGTATCAGGAGTGTGTCAGTGTCGGGTAGATAAAGTTACCACGCATGAGCACCAGCGGCGGCCTTGGCGGCATAATGAGCAGCCTTGGCGTGGGCCACCTCGGGGGTGTCCACCACCCTGCCGTCGGGTCCCAGGGGAGCGGCTCCATGGGCGTAGGCCGCAGGGGCGTAGACGGCGTAGGCGAGAGGAGAACCCCAGGCGTGAGCGTTGTTCCACTGTCCCAAGTCCTGGCTCTCGGCGAGACCTTCTCCCTTCCAGCTTCCGTCATTGTGGTCAGCGTAACCAGCGTAGGCGAGGGGCGCGGCCCAGGCAGTGTGGGCATTCCACTGTCCATGGTCTTGGCTCTCGGCCAGACCCTCACCCTTCCAGCTACCGTCGTTGTGGTCAGCGGCGTAGGCGAGGGGAGCCCACGCGGCTCCGTTGAGGGCGGCGGCCTTGGCGGCCAGGTGAGCGGCCTTGGCGTGAGCGACTTCGGGGGTGTCTACTACTCTTCCGTCAGCTCCGATGGGGGCGGCTCCGTGAGCGTAGATTCCAGCGTAGTGCACGGGGGCTGCGGCGTAGAGGCCAGACCACGCGCCGTTGTCCCATTGTCCATGGTCCTGGCTTTCGGCCAGACCTTCTCCCTTCCAGCTTCCGTCCTCGTGTCCAATCCAGCTAGCGGAGACCAGAGCTCCCATGCTCAAGAAAGCGGCGAAGAACTAAAAAATTTACAAATTATTTAGAAAAATTACATGGTAACTTATTTATACATGTAGTTGCTATTTCAATGTCCATATCAAATGTAGGGAAAATTATATGGAATCTGAAACATAGAATAGAAAGTACTGTCGTTTAAGTAATTTTTTTTAAATATAAATAATTACAAAAAAAAACACTCAAAATAGACAGTTTAAGAATGTTGAATTTTTAAAATGAAAATAATACCGCAGGTATACAAGAATAAGTTTCCAAAAGATATAATTGCCCATATTTTATTATGTTTCGTTTGTAGCCGAATGCGCTTAGTATTACCAAAGATATATTGGTTAGACCAAGTGATTTTGTGTTAAATTTAATTTTAAAATAAATTAATTTGAACTTTTCATTTCTTTAACGATACTTAACAAAAATAAAATTACGATAACGAATGAGAATAAATAGGATTTAGTACAGAAGAAATACAAAAGCTGGAGCTAATGTAAGTTAAAAAATTTCTAAAATCATCAATAAATATGGATCGATGGCATTGGAATAATATGTTGTTACCAGCTTGAAAAACAAATTACTCGTTTAATTAGTTAATGAAATGTTTATTTTTTTGTATAGATTTATTTATCTGCCGATAAATTTCTAGAAGGATTTTTTGGGATTAGCTCATTATATTATAATGCAATTAAAAATTGTTATAAAAAACATAAAGAGGTCATTTTTTACGTTAAAAAAAGGAATCACTTACAATCGGATTCATGGTTGTGTTGTGCGAGCCTTTTCGGTGAAGAAAACTGCTTGTGACGAATCTGAACCTGCTGCAGGCTTTTATATTGTTTCAAGATCTCGGGTGGAGGGAATCCAACCTTCGTCCTCACCATTCCACCACTCACAATTCATTCATGGCAAATTAGAGTCTCGGCATCAAACGAACTCGGCGCCGGCATATTTACCGCACGACGCGAAGGGAATTTTTTACCACGAGCCTTGTGATTTTCTCGACATTAACCTTGTCGTGTGCCGGTTGCAACACGCGCGTGCGTCGGGAATGTTGTTCTAGACACTTCGCAAAAAGATCTAATGTATTTTTATGAATAAGAGATATTCAGCAAACAGGATCCAACCCATAAACGTATGTAAAAAATGAGAATATATTATGCCAACGTAAAGAGGAAATTTTCGTTTTTGTGACGACGTTTGATTTAATTTTTTAATAAGCAGATGATCAACATTTTTGCACAAAATGAAAAGATTATTATTATTATTATTATTATTAGAATACATTAGCGTTCTAGTGCCAACCCTAATGTATGGAAGTGAAGCCTGGAATTGGCAAAAGAGGAATGGAAGTAGACTGAATGCGGTAGAAATGCGGTCACTAAGACGCTTGTGTGGAAAATCTTTGATCGATAAAGTAAGGAATGAACAAATTAGACGTGAATGCAATGCTGGCTGTAGTGTGGTAGATAGAATAAAGTAAAGAGTGCTGAGATGGTTTGGTCATGTGGAACGTATGAACTAGGAAAGGATGGTTAAGAAAATATATGAGGCGAGTGTTGAAGGCAACAGAAATAGAGGGCGTCCGCGAAAGACCTGGCACGATCAGATACAACAAGTGTTTGAGGATGGCCCCGTTAAAAGCCGCAACAACCGTAAAACTTGTATGAGAAGATGTATGAATGTGGCCGAAGCAAAAGTGGTGTGCCAGGTTAGAAGAGTGTGGCGTTCAATCCTCTTTGCCTACCCCTGCAGGGAAACGGCGTGATGGTTAGTTAGTTAGAATAGATTACCCCGAAAGACAATTCTAGTGTGACATTAAATTTCTACGTAAATACTTTTTAAATTTTAGAATAATAGCAAAATACAGTAGAGAAATTTAAAAAAATAAAAATAAATTCTACAACCTTAAATCAAAAAGTAATATGAATATGTTATTGATGGATTTGGTGTTAATATTGTAGACATTATTCACGATGATCTTTTAAATAAATGGAAAACATAAATAATATTTTGAGTTTATCCAAATTCTTCAAAACACAGTACTGGATTTTGTCCACGGGGACATCATTAATCAAAATATATTATAGATGTCTCATAGAAACGAAATTATATTTTTGTATGGGAAGATGGGTATGGAAATCTTTGGGTGTTCAAAGGGCTTACGACCTATCGTACGGCTAGTTTAAGTGATCACTTAAAACAATGTAACATTCACCATTTTCACCCATGATAGATTACCACATCTATAAAATTTTGGAAGTTGTATATATATTTAAACTTGTATGTATGTTCTAATTATCCTTAGCGTGACCGGCATCCAAAGCTTTTTTCATTCCCCTTAATTAACCACAGATGTCACTAATGAGATATCTATTTTGGATTGTAATTTTTTTTAAGCAATATCTTTTATACGTGTCATGTGATTCTTCCGAATTATTAGCTTTACATTAGAATACGCCTGAAATATCATTTAAATTTTTTAAACTCCTTTTTAGATCAGTTTTTTACATTCAGAATATTTTGACCATGTCCAAATTTTTCAGAAAACAGTACTGGATCAAAAGATAGGTACATAATATTATAGATGTCTCATAGAGAAGTAGGTATGGAAGTCTTTGGGTGTTCATAGGGCCTATCGTACGACTGGCTTAAGTGATCACTTTACAAAATGTAACGTTCACGTTTCCACCCATGATAAAATACCACATATATCAAAATTTGGAAGTTGTACATATATTTAAACTTTACAACCCGTGCGATCTGGGTTCGAATCCCGGAAGCAGCCAAAATATTTTTTCGTTGATTTAATTTCTGTGCATGTCTTTCTAATTGATATTTTAATAGTGGTTTTAAGTTTGCCAAAAGCAGCCCAGCTCATTTCAATTCGTCTTGTAAATTCTGCTGTTTGGATTTCTTTGTGTTGAACATATCAATCTTTGAACATATATTACATTTTTTCAAATTGTGATGGAAGCTAAGTTAGAGGTAGACATTGTTATTAAACAGAAACCATTTGAAATATGTAGGTAATGTACAATAAATCGTTACATAATTTTATTATAAATTTAACTTATAAAATAAAGTAAGCATTTTATAAATAAATACGGGTACTTTTGGGTGATCAAGTCAACACATTTAGTAAATTAAACATAAAAAATAAAAATAAAACTAAATGATCTCAAAATTGTTATCGTGTGGGTTGGATCTTGTTTGCAGAATTACGTCCAAATGTAAAGTGATTTCGGACGCTTCCGTAAGGCGGTGCGTTATGTTAATGTATATTTCTCGTTTAAGTTCCTGTTCCACATTGTATTGCTCCTTCATACAAGCAATTATATATTTGTACTACCTTGATCTCTCAGTAATATAACACCGTGGATGGACAGGAAGAATGATTTATAAGTGATATAATTTTTTGACAAATTTTAAGTGTTTAACATGGGAAGTGAAATAAAATAATGTTTTCAATTAATTATTGCATAACAGAGTATTATTTAAATTTGTATAAACCAGTACCAGATTTAAGGTCTACCGGTTTCGAGACGTACCAGCCTCTTTGTCAGGACCAACACTACACTACTATGTTTACAACACTATACACCACAACCATAGTACTGTTAACGTTCCACCAATATTAATCACATGCGTTTTAATCTAGTCAAAGACTATCATGCACTAACTTGCCTACAGGACAATCAGGAATCTAAGAGGGAGAGGTAGTGAGAGGAAACGGAGTGTAAATTAGGTGTTACCAAATATTTTTTTGAAAGTTAAATTGAAACTGGAAACAAAGGACTGGATGGAAAATTGGTGAACATTACATTGTGTAAAGTGATCAATGAAGCCAGCCGTGCGATAGGTCTTAAGCCCTATGAACAACCAAAAAGACTTTCATATCTACTTTCCCATATATAATACATATTTTTGTCTCTATGAGACATCTACAACCTATATTCTAGACATCGACATCTATATACCGTGTTTAATGGTGTACCCTTGGGGATAAAATAAAATATTGTGTGACTGAAAATTTTGAACATACTCAAAATATTCTGAATGTATAATTTTATTTTAACAATTTAATTGGTTAATATGCGTGTATATTTGTTTAATCTGTATATTTTTATTTAAATGTACTTATATTAATTTAAAAAAATAAAATAATTATTTCGTATTATACAATACCTACAATTAATAAATAAATAGTTTTACTTAGTTCCAAGAATTCTTTAATTAACCGCTGAATTTATTAATTATGACAGCATCATTCTCGGATGTGGTAAATGGAAATGTTTATAAAAAAAATACATCCTTTATTTTAACATAATATATAAATACCCACGATAGTCACGAGTATAGATATTTAATCTTTTTTGCTAGTATTTGATGAAATCATCATAATAATCAATTATAATTTATTCTACTTTATGCATGCAAGCAAAAGTAATCAACAAGTAAGTAAGTAACAAAAGAAAAAACATATATTCAATTTATTTTTGCAAATTTTCCATCATCCCAATAATAATATTTTGTTGTCTGTCTGCCTATAACGTCCGTTCTTTTATAAATTCTTTTTTTCTATTTTTCATCTTTATTTCTTATTTTTTTATATTTTTTGTATTTTTTTTATTAATACACAAATACTTATTCTTTAGGAACTGAAATGTAAAGTACCGTCATTTTTGACGGGTCACAGCTACTTGGAATATTATTGGTGGGACATAGTTAGTCCACAATGCTTCACATAATTTCGGTAGGAGTAGGTACTCCTACCTAAATTATGAGTTGAAAAGTGCGTAAAGATTATAAAATTAATAATTATGAAAGCTTTGAAATAAAAATAAATTTAGACTCCTTATTAATTTGCTAAACAATATTACTTCAACTCAAGGTATATTATAGATGTCTCATAGAGACGAAGCTATTTTTTATATAGGAAAGTAGGCGTTCATACTTTAACTCTTTACTTTAACTTTTTCTACTTACTTTCACTCAACTTTACACTACCTAACTTTAGACAACTCTTTTCTACTTAATATTTTCGCTACAACTACCTTTACACCAGTAATTCCAACACATTTTCTCAGTACCTACCACATCAATCAACTATTTATATTTACATCTAATCCATATAAAAGAAATCTATATGTGAATGTAATCAATTTAATACTTCACCTGTCAATGAGAGGTTAAATACTCGTGTATTAAAATATAAATATATAATTTAACTCACATCACATAGACATTACATAATGTTTATTTCTCATACAATTTAATGATCAGCATGAATAATCTCTACAACTTTAACGCCAAATGCATCAGTTTTCTGAGGTTAATTAATAATGTGGCTGAGCTGTGAGTGAAGGGAGTAACCGAATGAGTCGATAAAATCGAGTTTAGAGTTAAGTATATAGAGTTGTTCATTATCTAGCAAGAAAAATATAGATAAGTCAGAAGAAAAATAAAACGTGACTTTTTTTTAAATTTTTTGAAAATGGATAAATGACATGATTGTCAAAATTGGCAAGAAACAACGACATTAGTCAACTTGGTTCAACGTTCTTGTACAAAAAGCAAAACTACTGGCAAAAATGATATAAAAATAACAAAGTCTTTAAGAGATATTTCATAAACAAACAAATTCCGAAATTTTGTTTTGGCTCTCCTGAAAACCTTTTTTTTTTACTTATCGGTGGTTTCTTTTGCCCTCAATCTTTTGACCCCTTCGATTTTGACTGTGTCTATAATAGACCTCTTTTATTGCATTCCCTTCATATATTAAATAAATCGTTCTAATTTATTACACGTAAGTTAACACAGACAAACACAAATTTATTTATTTTTCCAAAACTCGTTCGAGTGCCTTCAATGACAGTCTTACAGCGAGACTTCATAACAAGGTACGTAACAGTTTGATTTGAGAATATAGTTCCAAATATAATTGTACGTACAAGAACGTAAGGGAACATGTTATCCGTGGGCATATGAAATAATGACATCTGTTTGCAGGTGGCCTTGTCTACATCTTCAGCGACAAATTGTGAAAAGTTTACAGCGTTTGGAAGGAAACTTTTTTTATTCAGATATTCAGATCATACCACCTACATATAAATAAATAAAATAATTAATTTATTCCATAGAATACTTTTATTCATCATGTATGCATATACTTATAATAATAAAGCAGAAAAGGTGCAGAGGTTTGTAAAAATAATCGGAGTAATAATATATTCGACTAGTAAATATATAAACACTCTCGATTAGATAAAGTTATGTCGTAGGAGTAGGACGAAGAGGTAAAGTTAGTACCATGCTCCATGGGCGCCGACGGCGGCCTTCGCGGCATAGTGGGCTGCCTTGGCGTGGGCCACCTCGGGGGTGTCCACCACCCTGCCGTCGGGTCCCAGGGGAGCGGCTCCAGCGTAGACAGCTGGGGCGTAGGCGGCGTAAGAGAGGGGAGAAGCCCAAGCGTTGTTCCACTGTCCCAAATCCTGGCTTTCGGCCAGACCTTCTCCCTTCCAGCTACCGTCGTTTTGAGAAGCTGGGGCGTAGGCAGCGTAGGCCAGGGGAGATACCCAGGCAGCGTTGGTGTTCTTCCACTGTCCCAAGTCTTGGCTTTCGGCCAAACCTTCTCCCTTCCAGCTACCGTCGTTTTGTGAAGCTGGGGCATAAGCGGCATAAGCGAGGGGAGAAGCCCAAGCAGCGCGGGCGTTGTTCCAGTCCTGGCTCTCGACAAGTCCCTCACCCTTCCAGCTACCATCGTTTTGGGCAATCGGTGCGTAGGAAGCGTAGGCATAGGCGAGGGGAGCCCATGCTCCGCTGGCGGGGGCCCATGCGGCTCCGTTAGTGGCGGCAGCCTTGGCGGCCAGGTGAGCGGCCTTGGCTTGAGCAACTTCAGGGGTGTCTACCACTCTTCCGTCAGCTCCGATGGGAGCGGCTCCATGGGCGTAAGATCCGGCGTAGTAGGCGGGCGCAGCTGCGTAGAGAGCTGGAGCCCACGCACCCTGGTTCCACTGTCCACGGTCCTGGCTCTCGGCCAGACCTTCTCCCTTCCAGCTGCCGTCATTTTGTCCCACCCACGGGCTGCCTGACACCAGGGCGCCCATGCACAGGAATGTAGCGATGAACTGAAATTTTATTTTATACATTTAGAAATTTGTTTGGATAAATAACGTGCCATATGAAACTTTAATGACTTGACTACGTATTTTTAAAATTACAAGTTTTAACTCTATTTTTATCCCCTCAATAAATATTCTTACAAACCAACCCCTACAATGAATTTATAATTCACACTCATAAACTTCAAAATTCTTACATTAGACAACTTTACAAATTACATTATTTACAACTGCTCATTTGTTTAATTTCAAATGCTCTTTAATTTACCACCCTGCAAACTATCACAGTAAATTCTCTACATAGAACGAGTTTTTTTTAGTTGTAACTCGTAATTGGGCTCTCTACATAGAGAGCCCAATTACAAGTTCAGTTTGTTCAAAAGACCAACATCACCATTGTTCTCGCGCAGTAGTTTAACAAAATATACATACATTTAAGACCACACAAATTCTATACAAAGACCTCACGTTACTAGTGTAAACATTACTGAAAGCGAGGATCCTGCATGCTACCAAGCTCCACCAACTTTACACTCTGCCGAAAATTTTGAAATACTGCTACAATTCTTAACTATCCACATTTTTACAAATATTTGTATATTTGAACATCGTAACTTTGGTTCACAATTTAATGTTCTTGTTTTAAATATAGCGTAAAAATAAATTTAAACAAACTAAATAAAACTACTACAATAATAAAAACTATGTACATTACATAATAGAAAACAACTCAATTTATGTAAAAAAAAAAGAAAATAACTCACAATAGGATTCATGTTTGAAATACGTGAGCCTTTTCGGTGAAGAAAACTGCTTGTAATTGATCTAAGGCTGTTTCGGGCTTTATATTCTGTCAGGACCTGTGCGAATAAAATAGTGGGGATTCAACCTTCACTTGCGAATTTTAATAGATTATATTCGAAGTAAATTAAACAGCCTACATAGAAAAAAAAACACCAACGACACCAAGAACATTGTAAAGCGAAATACTTTTGGTTACGTGCCGTACAATTTCCCCGACAGTAACCTTGTTGATAGTCGTTAGATATTTTGTAATAGTTATAAACATATTGTTTTATATATAGTATTATTGCTATTTATCGATATGTTTTTAAATAATTTGATCTTCCATCAAGTCTCGCCTCAACTACTTACAACTCGATTACGTATGTACTTCTTCCAGCTTTTCTTCGGAATACAGGATATCTTATTATGCTTGAATTTATATTAAATACAACAGATCGATAGCATTTATTTCTCAGTTTACAATCCTCCGTTATTATAATTTCGAATGTCTAACTGTAACAGTAATTTTTGTGTTAGTGCAAAATAATTTCCTCACTTTTGATTATGAAAATGCGTGTCGAAAATCATATCTATTCTCCATATTATGCTTTACTATTTCTAGAATGCTTGGAAGTCAACACAGTCATTTCACGATCCCAACGATTTTTTTGGCAAAGGAACAATCACCAAAAACCATGCTGAAAAATGA
Organism: Agrypnia vestita; assembly: GCA_016648135.1. Taxonomy (NCBI): domain Eukaryota; kingdom Metazoa; phylum Arthropoda; class Insecta; order Trichoptera; family Phryganeidae; genus Agrypnia; species Agrypnia vestita. The sequence goes on from JADDOH010002749.1 coordinate 65,749, forward strand.
TTTTAGTAGTTTATATCTGGCTATACAAACCTAGCAGATGAAGAAGGAAGAGTGGAAGAGGACGAAAGCTTAAATGTTGGCCAAAGACTTCAACATATACATCGTTCGTCGTCTCAAAAATCTCGGAAATGTATGGAAATTGGCTGGATGAGATCCCACAAACTCTCCGATAAGAACAAAACCGAACATTTATGAGTTTTAACCGTTTTGCGAGATTAAGCTACGTAGACCAGATTATCGGAGATATGAAGAGGCTGGCAGGTAACAGAGAGGAGTGGAGAGGGCGAGTGCTTGTTGCAGACCAATCCTAGGATTGCGACCCAAAAAAAAAACCGTTTTGCTGCAGCGAAATGACCAAACTCCGTTCCTGAAGAATCTATGGGGATGATCATGGCTTCTCTTCAAAACACGTTGAGCATCGTGTCGTCGAATCTATTGCCAATAGGGGCTGGGAACTGCTTCATCATCCGCCATATTCTCTCGTAGAGACGTCTACGGACTATCGCATCAATCGATCCCTGAAAAATTGGCTCGCGAACAAAGTTTACGACGATTTCGATAACTTGGTGGCCAACTATAAAGAGCGACAGCGTCAAAATAAATAAAAATAAATAAACAGACTTAAATAAAAGCACGTTAAAAGAAATGTAAGCTTTGATGTCGCATATCTCCTGAACCGTTGACATTTCACCAAAAGCGAAAAAAATATTTTGTATTCAAAATTGAATGAAGAACACTCTAGTTACAAGACACAGTTCGTATCCCAGTGGTAACCAAATATTTGTCGATACATAACTGTTTCTGTATATCTTTTTAATCGATTAATTTAATTTGTTTTAACTAATGTATAACTATGTTCTAAAATTACATCATCATAATAAGTTGCAATAAATAAAAACAATTATAAGAAAATGTACCTATCTATATCAACTGAGTGCCTATATTTTTTTCATATACGTTCGGCATTACTGATGCAACACCGCCATGTTTTACAATGTCCACTGTTCTGGTTTCGGCAAATTCAGGATCCATAGCAGAGCATTTATTGTGACCACACTGACTACGTACATGGAACGTGCCACATTCGGCCATTCAAGGTCCCCATACGACCAGTTTTTTTTTCAAAATCAAAACTATTTCGTCAGCTTCCGTGGCGCGGTGGTGGGTTGAAGTTATTTTTATAAATACGTGCATCTGATTTCACCGATCATTTCTGCTCTCCGGGCGATCGGTAATGGATTTGGTTACGATTTGCTGTTTGAACATTCTCATCAGCTGACAATATTAATTATAATAAAGTGGATTATCCAGATTAGCAGACCATCACTAGACTGCACCATCGGACGATGCACTCTACTGATGGGCCTAGCAGCAGATTTTCGTTCGGCGAGAGCCGATAGCTTAACTGCTAGTATGAAAGTAATATCACAGTATACTGAGAACAGTAATACGTCTTCATACAAACTGGCCGCTACCCATTAGAATGTGTGCGTGCGTGCTCGGCGCCGTGTACGCACTGTGACGCACACATTGACATAAAATATGGGGGCATAAGGCAGCAGCAGTAAGGGCCGTGCCTTCGGTGCCATTCGCGCTCGCAGCCGCCGCTTTAGAATAAAAATGCGCTTCCTGAAAAAAATTTATTTTTTTATGTTTGTGGTGATTTAGTAAAAAGGTGTGTTGATTATCACAAAGACTGTGAGTTTTTAAAGGTCTACGTTGATGTTAATCAGCGTTCTTGCAATTTAAGTGCAGAAACTAGATATACTTATTACAGACATTTTCGGGTTTCGTGTCTACCTCATGCGTCGGAATCTCAGACGTTACGAGTTAAAAGAAACGAAGTAAAAATAAAGTGACAACCCTAGCGTCAACGCAAGAGTAGGCTAATAACTCGCCGACAGGCCGGAGATAAACAACTGTTCTGGGTACACTGTGGTAATAATAAAATAATAGGTAAATAAACTAGTCTTAATGGCAAGCGGGAAACCTTTGTTCGAAGCAGCTAAAGCTTTCGGATATTCGGTTCAGAATTACTAGGTCAACGCGACTATTTTTAACTCACAACGTCATTTATATCGTGACATATGAAGCTTTCAAATATTCAATCAACTTGACTTTAATTCCATATTTAAAATACTTAAAAAAAACGTTGCATTTATCTCGGAGAAAAAAATATTTTAATTAAGATAAATTACGCAAGAATGGCGCTATATAAATTAACATAAACATAAACATATAAAAGTCCTATAGAGACGAAGCTATTCATATGAAATGATTAAAAAAATATTTATATCGTTACCAGCTGAAAAATTTATGTATACTGTTTCAAAAAGAAACTGCAGGTGTCCCTAGTGTAGCCCCTTGAAATATACAGGTCATTCCTATTTAGAACTTTCAAAAATTCGATGTATGGATGTTCTTACGATGAAATTGGTGAACGTTGCATTGTGTAGAGTGATCACTTCAGCCAGCTCATACAGATTGCAAGCCCTGGGCCATCATACAAAAAGACTTCCAAACACGTTTTTCATATAAATGAGACTTTTATAATTTATCTTAATTAAATAATAATCCCGCAGTGAACAAATCCAGTAGGTTATTGTGTTCTCACAACATACATATAAAGATATTGTTAAAAAAATAAATTACTGTTTGCTTAGCTAATGTCATTTTAAAACACTTGTAATTTAAAGAAGAAGAAAAGAAAAGCAATTTATAAAAATGTATTGACGCTCTCAAAGGCCGCTAGCCTCCCGGACATGCTCTGGCCGATGGTCCATGTTTCGCTGCCATACATCTGCAAACTCCAGACAAGAGTTTTAATCAAGTTTTTCCTAACCTTTAAATCAATGTTGGGGGTTTTGGATTTTTTTTTTGAAGGCGGCGTTTGAAATGTGGTGATACAGGCGCATGGCGAGGATCCACTGGTCAGAACATATCCGAAACGACGAGGTGTCGAGCAGGGTGGGCGAAAAGAGGCGGCTCTTTGACAGAATCGCCCAACAACGAGCAATTTGGATAGGCCATAATATAAGGCTTCCGGCCTGCTTTTTACCATCGTCGAGTGAAATGTTGAAGGCAACAATCATAGAGGCCGCCCGAGATTAAGCTACGTAGACCAGATTATCGGAGATGTGCGCTGTAGCACCTACCAAGAAATGAAGAGGCTGGCAGGTGACAGAGAGGAGTAGAGAAACCAAGTGCTTGTTGCAGACCAATCTTAGGATTGCGACCCAAAAAAAAAAATTGACACTAGCTTTGAATGAGTCATTCGTGACGATTTGATATTTTTCGCCTTTTTTCTTTCGTGAATGCATCATTTTTTAAATTACAAGTGCTATTCTAAACGTTTTTTAGATTTGATTTCTATGTTTACTTTCTGAATTGTAAGCTATGTAAATTAGATTTTTATGCTGCACCCCAGCCGATAATAATATTTTTTATCATATAAAAATTTATTTAAAATGGGGGGATTGAACTTTTACAAACTAAATTAACTCATTAATAATAAATTCAATAGCCCGAGGCACAAGAGCTCGACATTACTACTCAACTCATCGACACAGGAACACTCTTTCGATTGAGTGCCAATCATATTAACCTTGTCAAACGGCTTACAATGTCCTTCACTATTATATCATGTTTCATTGATTTACTAAATGTAGTGCTAGACACAATATCAAAAAGTCTGATTATTTGCTTCGTTTACTTTTTAAGTTGATATGACTCGTGTATTTCTTTTGGTTAGTTTCAAGGAATAGCCACTTGGGGATCGAATTACCATTTCAGTGGGGCTTTGAAGAGAAATTGTGAGGAAAAAAAATCAACCTTAATATTATATTTCCTCTCACGCATGTGCGAAGTGATTTGAATTATTTTTTTTTATGGTTCAGCGATAAAAGGGACTTGTTATATTAAATAATAATAAAATGAACGAAATCTTTTTTTTTCAAAATAATTTTGTAGTGACATTATTAATATAATTAATGAAAATAAACTTAGTTTTCACTACTTTTGTTTTGAAAATATCAACATGTTTCAGAGTCCATATTGATATTTTCAATACAAAAGTGGTGATGACTAAGTTTATTTTCATTTAATGATATCATTTTTATTGATTTATCTTTATAATATGTATATGGAACAAAGCCTTTTACAATAGAACTAAAAAACTATAATATAATAAAAATTAAAAATCTAGGACCAAAAGGCACGATTCATCATGTAACAATGTCCGTCACTACCGCTTCCATATGGCACAAATAATAATGATATAATGTGTATAAAAAATAATTACTTAAAAATATCCAATTCCCGATGTAGCAATGTCCGTCATTAACGCTACCAATATGGAGCGAATGATGATGAGGTTTGTAAAATAATGAGGAATTAAAAACAATTTAAACAATGTCCGTCACAAATGCTACTTAATGGCATAAAAAACGAAAATGAGCAAATAATGTGGTATAAAGAAAGGTTCTGATTGTTTTGTGAAACCCTTTGTGTTGTTCCTTTTCACTATGTAACAATATCTGCCAATAAAGCTACCGGAAGGCTCTATTACACGATTACACAAACTATAATTTCGCGTTAAATATTAACTGCGCATTTTGCGAAAACATGAAGCCAAGTCAAATATAAATTTTTAAGTTATGAAAAAATAAAAAATTGAATATTTTTTTCTGTCCTGACAAACCCAACCCCAACCACACACAAATACTCGTAAACTAATTTATTCACAATGTTTTGAGTTTGTTCAAATTTTTCAAGAACGCCATACTGGATATTATCCCCAGGGAACATCACTAACAAAGATATATAATTATAGATGTCTCATAAAGACGAAGCTATTTTTTATGTGGGAAAGTAGGTATGAAAGTACGGCAAGTCTCTCACGTTAGCGATCCTTTAATAATCTCTTTAACAACCTTAAAATCAGCATATATATGTATATATATATATATCTAATATATAGGATATATATATATTATATATTGAATTTACTACAAAATACTTACATATGCGTAAACTTATTTTATTTTAAACGGTGGTTTTCATTTCAAAACAGAAAAAGGCTCGGAAAGAGCGAAGCAAACAACGGATTACGTAAAATAAAATATCTAAATTCAATTGATAATTTTTTTTTATTTTTCAAATATACATTATTTTCTTATCTTTAAATTAAAAAGATTAAAAAGGGAGGCGTTGAGACAGAAATGTGATAATATATTCGACTAGTGAATATAAAATCACTCTCGACGTTATCATTATTTAGATGAATGAATCAGTCAGTCGAGGGGCGGAAGAATGATTACCAGGCACCATGGGCACCAGCGGCAGCCTTGGCAGCGTAGTGGGCAGCCTTGGCGTGAGCGACCTCAGGGGTGTCTACCACCCTACCGTCGGCTCCCAGGGGGGCGGCTCCGGCACGGGCGGCCCAAGAGAGGGGAGAGACCCAGGCAGCCTGGGCGTTCCACTGATCCTGGCTCTCGGCGAGCCCTTCTCCCTTCCAGCTTCCGTCATTATTGGCGTAACCAGCGTAGGAGAGAGGTGCAGCCCAGGCACCGGCGTAAGTCAGAGGAGCCCACGCTCCACCAGCGGGCGACCAAGCGACTCCATTGGTAGCAGCAGCCTTGGCGGCCAGGTGAGCGGCCTTGGCTTGGGCAACTTCAGGGGTGTCTACCACCCTTCCGTCGGCTCCGATGGGAGCGGCTCCATAAGCGTAAGCTCCGGTGTAGTAGGCGGGCGCAGCTGCGTAGAGAGCTGGAGCCCACGCACCCTGGTTCCACTGTCCACGGTCCTGGCTCTCGGCCAGACCTTCTCCCTTCCAGCTGCCGTCATTTTGTCCCACCCACGGGCTGCCTGACACCAGGGCGCCCATGCACAGGAAAGTAGCGATGAACTGAAAACAGAAATTAAATTATATAATCACTATTATGATGAACCTACTTCTTCACATAGTAGTGTCTCAATTAAGAGGGCTTGGACAAATCTTGGGAATGCAAAAGGAATGAATACCTAGGTTGGCTATCATGGAATTAACAGCAAACTAAATATTTAATGACCGTTCAAGTCAGAGCAATAAACGGGACCGAAAGGGAAGATGGAAAAGCCTTTTCGAGGACACCGACTTCCCTTGGATCAGGGGACGAATGATAAAAATGATTAATGCCCCAATGGCAGTTGGCAGATGAACACATCACTAAAATTTTTAGAAATATTCTGATGTTTTTTTTTCTACAGCCTTATTGGCCGAAGTTTCGGACCCCATTCCAGGAGCCATCATCAAAATCGATGTGTTGCACACATCAACTTTGATGATGAACTTAAAATTATTAATTTATCTTAATTAATATAGATTACAGTTGTAAAAAATGGTTGTTAATATTTAAAAAAAAAATGGAAGAATGTCCCTGAAAACGCAAGCTAGAAGATTGTGAAAGACCGTGAAAATCTAAAAACATTTTATTATTACAAGGTAAAATTTTTTATGAAAAGAAATTTTAAAGAGAGACCGTTTGTTCGAAATTACTAATTTAATAAAATTATAAGCATATTTTTTTTTTACTATTGTACCTCTCCAAAACTGAGACTAACTCTTGTGTCTAGAGAGGGAGTTTCACTTATATATATATATATATATAGGTACATGTATATAAATTTTTTTTTGGTACATAAATATATAAAGAAGAAAATAAGTTACATAATATTGGATAATTAATGCATAAAGTAAAGTAAAATAGTGCTTTCTCCTTGATGATAGAAGTAACTTACGATTGGATTCATGATTGAGCCTTTTCGGGAAGAAAACTGCTTGTGATCTAATTGCACTTGGGTCAGGCTTTATAGTCAATCCGACTCTCAAATGAGCGCCCCTCCATTTTAATTAGCCTTCGCAAGCTTACGCACAAATTCATTTCTCTATTGGTAATTTCAACGAGCTGTATCAAAAGATCGCAAAAGTGCCTTGCATTTTGTTGAAATGAGAGTAAAATTTTTACTAAGTGCCACAAAATTTCCTCTTGCCTTCGGTGTTTTTTATCATTATTTATCACGCGTACGTACGTGATTAATAAGACAATAATGTGTTTGTTATTTGCAACAAGTAGAATATATTTTTGACTTGCCAAATATATTGCTCAAGGATAAAAATTTAAGAAAAAACCACACCCTGCGTAGACCATAGAAACTCCGGAAGTTTTTAACATTCAACTAGCTGCTGATTTCGGATATTATGTAATATAAATGGATTATTGCGTGTAGCGCATTTATGCCTTCAAATGTGGGAAAAAATCACAAAATTTTAATAAAGGTAAATATTTGTCAGAGACTGGATTACCATCCACTAAATGTAATTATTGAAATTACTTAAATAGTTAGTTATTTGCAGCTATAATATAAATCGCCTTTTAGAGCTGTAATATAAAGAACATTTTTCACTTATAATACAAATAGCTTTTTTTGGAAATTTCATTATCAAATTACTATTTATTACCGTGTTATTAAATGACTTGCATATGTACCTACATGCAAAATAAGAACTGTGGCTCCCTCATCAGACTCAAGAGCTTCTCTTCACTTAGGTCATTAGATCTTTTCAACGAGGTCTTCATGACTACAAAGTATTTTTAAAAAATGACAATTTATTCTACGTATTATGTATTTGATCCTTATATTTTATTAAATATTTTTTTTTAAATAAAAAAATGTATGGACAAAAGTTTTGCTTAGTCATTGCGAAATTAAAACTCTGTATTGATTGTTACAATACAATTCAATAGTCTCTATTTTTCCTTCCAAAACCTCTGGAAGAGTTTTTCATATTTAAAAAAATTTAATCCTAATAATTAAATTTAATGTTTCATTAATATACTGAATATAGTGCTAGCCACAACATTAAAAAGTCTGATCATTTGCTTCGTATGCTTTAAGAGTTGATAGACTCGTGTTTTTTTTTTGGTTTTTTCCAAGTTTACTAGCTTGGCAATCAAATTACAATTTCAGTGTGGCTTGGAGAAGAAATTCTGAAAAAAACAATCTAAAATGTTTTCTCACTCACTTAGGTGAGAAGTGTAACGGTTCAGCGATACTAGAAAAAATAAACCGTATAAAATATATTTACTTAAATGTTAACGGAACAGAGCGTCTAAATATAATAATTTCGTTGTTTGACCGCCTGTTCGTCCGTACGTCTGTCCCCGTAACTTCGTGTATCATCCGTAATTTCGTTTGAATTCACAGCTAAATAAAACAAATTAAACGGCCGGGAATGGGGCATGAACCCCAGGCTAGCAAACCCGAAGGCAGCAACGATATCGATTTTGCTACAGCTGGCTCCACGCGACCACCAAAAAGATACTATAAATATATACTAGGGCTTAGCAAAGACGCGAACCAATTAATTCGTTATTTTTTTACGTTAAACGGCTAGTTTTATAATAAATATTTAAAACAAATTACGTATAATCATCAGTGATAAAGATTGGTAGCAACAATAAATAAAATCAAAAACCTTTCACCTCTGCAGAATAAAAGAATAAATGGAAGGATCACTGACGCATCCAGATGGCGCAAATAATTATGACGTATAAAATAATAATGAGGTTTGAAAAGCAAAAACTCATAATGTCAATCACTAACACACCCAGATGGCACAAATAATGAGGTGTATAAAAAATAAGCTATAAAAAGTAACTACAAAAAATATTATTCTCTACATAACAATTTCTGTCACTAACATTACAAAATAGAATGAGCTATACTAATAAATATGCAAATATTGTGGTATAGAAAAAGGGATCAGATGTGTTTGTGAATTGCTTTTTGTTATGTACTTATCGATGGCTCTGTTCACACGCTAACACAAACTTACCACGATTTTGCTTTTAATTTTAATGGGCATTTTGTAAAAAAGGAGGCAAGTCAAGAATAATATAAAAAAATTTGGAGCTATGAAATAAATCAAAAAAATTATCAATTAATGTAAACCTGAAATGCAAACATGGAAAGTCCATCATTTTTGACGGGTTTTAATACTTTGGCGAGTTAGGCATGTGTGACGTAAGTGTTCTGAGAAAAGAAAATGCCCACCCGTCATAGATATATTCTTGTATCGGAACGTGATGTGTATTATGTGAGTGTCATTAATTATTTGGTAAAAATTTACAGATGTGTCGTTGGGCACAAAAATATTTCCTCCGATGGCTACGTCGGTCACTTTAAAGTTCCTTACCTCTTGAAAAATACCCCTTTAAATCAATATTAAAAATAGTTATAATAAATTCAATTTATTTGTTGAGAATCAAAACGCAGTATTTACTCATTTTAAAATAATTCACAATAATATACTTATTGTAATAGGTACATTAAAATAAAGAGATTTTTTTACAAATCACGTATCCCACAAATAAAGATATCACTATTTTAATAATTGAATTTGCAGTGACTTAGGCCCGAATTCAGAGTCAATATTAAGATGATTTAAAGGTTAAGGTACGCCTTAAAATCGTAATTTTCAGTACAAAATAACACAAATAACAAAACAACGCTACCCTTTTTACTTGATACACAATTTTTTTTTAAATTCGAAAAATACTGATACTCCAGAGTTTATTTACCGGAAATTTGGTAATGGAAATAAGCTGTATATCAGTAAATCCTTGTAAATCAGTTTATCGAAAAAATGCATTCCCTTAAGACATCACGATGATTGACTCAGTTATAAAGTTACCATAATAAATAAATGCTATTAGAACACCATTATTATCCATATCATTAACTAGAATATACTTTGCTTTGAAATACATTATAATAATTCTAAATTTTCTAATAATCTCTTCGAAAGGGATAATCCTTTTGATATTAAAACGGTTAACAAATATTTCGTTAAATAATAGAGGATTACAGTTAAATCAGAAATTGTAAGAAGAAAGTATTTATATTGTAAACTAAATATTATAAATAACGATGCAAATAGTTTTTGAATATTAATTTTAAATTAGTATTCAACTCCCAGTGAAGAAGAAACCATTGGCCCCGAAGCATGTTGGTATTTTCAACAAATTAGTAGTATGAACAAAATATATTTATATAAATTATAATAATAAATTCACCCCGAAATCATTTTTGCATTTATTTATTGAAGAATCTATTATTATCGTTTTTATCACTAGATCTAGAGGCGGCTCTTGTAGCCCAGTTAGGTTCGGTAAGGTCACAATAAATCTATGTGATATTCTCTAGCTAGGGTATTTTTGTGATGTGTTTCGTTTCAGGGCCACTTGGCTCGGTGAACCGCCAAAAATTGAAATTGAAATCATAAAATCAAAATCAAATCGACACCTGACTACATATGCGGGGTATAGAAGCGAAGGCAGTATATACAAAAAAAAATTAATGTAGTGATCGAAGATGTAGTGACGATACGGCTATTATTATAAAGGGTGATACGTGGGAAGCATATACAAGGGCACAGACAACTATGACAGATATTAAAAATACTTTGGATAATCACTTATTAACACTTAATGCAAAAAAATCATGCTTTTTGGCCTTTTCGATTAAAAAAATAGAGAATCTCCCCATCCCAAACTACATTACAATACATACTTGTACTCCAAGCATAAACCATACAACTGTGATTTAATCGATATAAAGATAGAAACAAGATATCTTAGGCTGACAATTGATGAAAGCCTACGTTGGGCTCCGCACATCGAATGTTTATGCTCCAAAGTGAGAAAATTGATATACATATTTAAAACTCTACGTAACTTCATGAAGCTCAGTCTTCTAAAAATGGCGTATTATGCACTCTGTCAAAGCATTATTAGCTACGCCATGTGTGCATGGGGTGATGCGGCTCTAACTATATTAGACCCTTTAAGGGAGGGGTAAGGTTTGTAACTTTTTTTTTGCATTTTATTTTTAAATGAATGTATAACATCGTAAAAATATTGTGTCAAAATTTCAAGTCAATCGGAGCAAAATTGACGAAATTATGAACATTTGAGCGATACTCAGACTGATTTTCTATACCTGCTCGGGCAGCTAAGAGACGCGCTCACCTGAGGACTACCGGACGTGCTATTTGCATTGGAAGAGTTTTGCGTAGACAAGGACAAACAGATGCTGATGATGAAAGCTCTTTGCAATGTGAACATGGCATCGACGATTATGTGTAAGTATAAAATAAGTGTTGAGTTTTATTTTGAATTTTACAGTGTGCAAAACTTTAAATCGTCTTCCCCACATCTCACGTTTTCAAAGTCGGTGTCCATCATAACTTCAAAACTACTGCACCGATCCTTTTGAAATTTTGAATACTATTTCTGTACATAATTTACGAGGTAACGCTGTCGAGTTTTTTCAAATTTGTTATTAATTTTTATTTTTTAATAACAAATTAGTCGATATTTTTCGCAAAAAATCGCGTTTTTCCCTTCAAAGTGTTCCAAAAAATTGAAAAATTGAAATTTCAAAAAACCCTCCCAGCGTTACCTGGTAAAATTTATTATCTAACGAATGAACTTTGATTTTTTGATTTCAGATGATTTAGCACCAAGTCATGATGGACACCGCAATTTTACTTTTTTCCGAGACACGTCCGAATAATTGCTGCCATTGCCGTATTTCTTAATATTTCGTCTTGAAAATTTTACACAATATTTTTCAAATATCAAACTTTAATGTACTATTGGTTTTAATAAAGAGATTTTAACTGTGTCGTCACAAAAAATTCACAAAAACATACCTTTTTTTGTACGAATTAACCTTACCCCCCCCTTAATAAAGTCTCAGAAATGGGTTAACGGGTAATAAATAAGAAACCATTTAGATATAATTCCGAAAACCTATTTAGACATTTTCAAGTGCTTGATATAAGACAGCTATATACAAGTTCGATACTGAAATTATTTTATAAAAAAAAACACTTCATCATATATACTACCTGAATCAAGAAATACTAGAAGCACAAAATCGGAAAGTGTTTTAGTGCCGAAAATGAAGACAAAATTTGGCCAAAACTTTTTTGATGTTCTGTGCTCCAAGAATGTACAATATATTGCCATCGGATATTAAAGGGTTAAAAGTGAAACATTCATTTAAACAGAAGTTAACAAAGTGGTTACTAACTGTAGGTAGACTTAAAAACGAAAGCAGTGTGTCAAATGTGACAGCTTAGATTCTATTGTAAATCGTTTTTGTGTGTATTATAATTCAAATAGCTTCTCTAAATATGATTTGATTTTTTTTTCTCTATGTTAATTATATGTTTTCATTTTATCTCTATCTGAAGTGAATTTGTTAAGTGCTATTTATAACTATTTCACATTTATTATACACTAATTATTAACTAAATTTAAAAAAGGGTACAGGTAGTTGCTTTAGAACAGACTAGTCTAGTTAAGCAACTACCTTTACCTTTTCTATATAACAAATAATTTAGAATAAATAAAAAAAAATAAAAAAATTACTAATATATAATGAATTGAATTCAAAATCTCACGGGAAACACATTCTACAAATTTATAAAAAACATGATAATGGAAGAGATAGCTACAAAACATCTAGAATTCAGTACATTTTAAATTAGTAATCTTCGTATGAATAGATATATTATACCCCACATATGCGTATATTTCATTTGATTGCATTTACTAATCATGTCGTACACTTAGAGATCTAGCGGTAGCTGGTTCGAGCCCCGTTCCTGGATAAAGGTAATTCATTCCTTTTTTAATAGAAGTATTTAACAATTTTTAAAAAGTAGTGATTTATTTCGTATTCCGTGTTCCTTGAATACGTATTCCATGTTCGAATCTTTATTATATTAAAAAATAAACTAAATATTAATAAAATTAAATGGTGTGTTTAATAAAGATATCAAGAAGCCTGGAGAGAGCGCAGCAAATATTAAATATAATGTAAAATAAAATATCTAAAATTCAATTGATTGTTTTTTATTATTTTTCAAAATTACATTATTTTGTTATCTTAAAATTAAAATGTTGTGGGAGACGTCGAGACAGAAATGTGACAATATATTCAACTAGTGAATATAAAAACACTCTCGACGTCATCATTATTTAGATGAAGGTATCAGTCAGTCGAGGGGCGGAAGAATGATTACCAGGCACCATGGGCACCAGCGGCAGCCTTGGCAGCGTAGTGGGCAGCCTTGGCGTGAGCGACCTCAGGGGTGTCTACCACCCTACCATCGGCTCCCAGGGGGGCGGCTCCGGCACGGACGGCCCAAGAGAGGGGAGAGACCCAGGCAGCCTGGGCGTTCCACCGATCCTGGCTCTCGGCGAGCCCTTCTCCCTTCCAGCTGCCGTCATTGTTGGCGTAACCAGCGTAGGAGAGAGGTGCAGCCCAGGCACCGGCGTAAGTCAGAGGAGCCCACGCTCCACCAGCGGGCGCCCAAGCGACTCCATTGGTAGCAGCAGCCTTGGCGGCCAGGTGAGCGGCCTTGGCTTGAGCTACTTCAGGGGTGTCTACTACCCTTCCGTCGGCTCCGATGGGAGCGGCTCCATGAGCGTAAGCTCCGGTGTAGTAGGCTGGCGCAGCTGCGTAGAGAGCTGGAGCCCACGCACCCTGGTTCCACTGTCCACGGTCCTGGCTCTCGGCCAGACCTTCTCCCTTCCAGCTGCCGTCATTTTGTCCCACCCACGGGCTGCCTGACACCAGGGCGCCCATGCACAGGAATGTGGCGATGAACTGAAAACCGAAATTTAATTATATAATCATTATTGTGAAGAACCTACTTCTTCACATATGCATAGATACATATGCCGTAAAACTTCTGTACAGTTTGGCATATGTATCTAAGCAATATGTATCAAAAAAATAAATAAACATGAAACAATTTAAAGGACCTGGACAAATTTTGGGAATGCAAAAGAAATGACTACCTAGATTGGCTTACATGGAATAAAGAGAAAAATAATTATTTAATAAAATAGGTCTTTACCGGTCAACTAATTACAATAAACTTTTTGGACACCGACATCCCTTGGGAGCAAAGATGATAAAGATGATTAATGGACCAATTTTCGACAGATGAACACATCACTAAATTTTTTAGAAATATTTGCGTCTAGCCAAATCATTGAATGCCAATTAACGAAGTAACTTGTTTCTCCAATGATGGCAAAATTAATTTGTAGCAACATTTTTTCTGGCTTGAGTTTTCTTAGATATTTCGACGTTATCCTTTTGTACGACCTTTTTAGCCGAAGTTTCGAATGAATCTCATGATCAAGGATAATGTGTTGCATACATCAGCCCTGATGATGAACTTAAAATAACGGAAGAATATCCCTGAAAACGCAAGCCAGACGATTGTGAAGGACCGTGAAAATCTAAAAACATTTTTAATTTTATTATTATAAGGTATTATTTTTTTATAAAAAGAGATTTTTAAGAAAGTCAGTTGTTCAAGATTACTAATTAAATAAAAATACTAGTAGGTTTTCTCTTTGATGATAGAAATAACTTACGATTGGATTCATGATTGAGCCTTTTCGGGAAGAAAACTGCTTGTGATCTAATTGCACTTGGGTCAGGCTTTATAGTCAATCCTATTCTCAAATAAGCGCCCCTCCATTTTAATTAGCCTTCGCAAGCTTACGCACAAATTCATTTCTCTCTTGGTAATTTAAACGACCTGTATCAAAAGATACCAAAAGTTGCTTGCGTTTTGTTGAAATGAGAGTACAATCGTTACTAAGTGCCACAAAATTTGCTCTTGCCTTAGGTGTTTTTTTATCATAATTTATCACGCGTACGTAGGTGATTAATTATACGGTGGCGTTCTTTTTATTTGCAACAAGTACAATATATTTTTGACTTGCTAAATATTTTGCTCAAGGATCCAAATTTAAGCAAACCACACCCTGCGTAGACCATAAAAACTCCGGACGTTTTGACCTTTCAACTAGCTGCTAATTCCGGAATGAGTGCTTGAAGTTTATGTAATTGAAATGGATTATTGCGTGTACCGCATTTTTGCTGTTTAATATGGGGAAAAATTACAAAATTATTATAAAAGTAAATACTTGTCAGAGATTGGTTTACCATCTACTAAATGTAATAATTAATGATACTTAAATATTAACAATAACTTTGTGGACAAAAATTAGCTTATTTATTGCTTACAAATTAAAACTCTGTAGTGATTGTTACCGTAAAATAAAAATTTCTTAATGAAATATTTATAAAAATTTCTATTTTACTTTTAAAAGGCATTCGGAAAGGATTTTGATATTTGCTTTTGTGAATAATTTTTCAATGTTCGAAGAATATTTTTTCTTCTGAATGATGGTTTGAACTTTGTGGTTTGAACATTATTATTATACATCTACATATTACATCAAAACTTTATCTAGCAATGTTGAGTCGGATTTTGCAAAATATTTCATAGAATATGACCATACGGTTAATATTATTACAGGTTTAAAATTTTTACATATCTACTACAAGTTATAAGATCCCACAAATAAATAATCCAGAAATACTTTAAATTAGGAATAGTGGTAATATATATATTTTTTTAATATAGATGTGAACACGGAATACTATTTTCAAATTAATGAAAATGCTTGTGCTATGTAAATAGGACTAACTTGCTTGTCTGGAGTGAGATTCGAACCTGCGACCTTTAGATCACGAGGCGAGAGTCCTAACCACAAGACCAATAAGCTAATATATATATATATATATATATAGATATATATATATATACGCTTAAACAGGCCAAGAGGGCCAATTACAGAAGTGAAACACTTCACGAAACACCCAAGCTTGAGTAAATCACATACATTACTAATTTAGTTGTGACCTCACCGGGAATCGAACCCGGAACCTTTAGTGTGAAGAGCCAGTGTTATACCCACTGAGCTATGAAGGCCGCATATATCTAATAAAGTGATGAAAAGTGATTTGTCTTTTATTTGAATAAATTTTTTTTAACTTCTGTTCTATATTACATTCTTCCTATGATTAAACGATTCATTAATTTCTGATTTATAAAAATTTTCCGTGGAAAAAACATACTACCACCTTTCCACATCACTTGAATTGAAATTGAATTGTTAATGGTCACATGATGATAGGACAAAATGTACCCTACTTGTTGATAGCCGAAGAAAATATTGAAGTTCGCTGAGGAGTCTGAAGAAAACAGCTGTCCTGGCTTAGAAACATCCCAGAATGGACCGGGATGAGAATAATCGACAAGCTGCTTCTACCAAAGATATAGATGGTTTCTCTCGGGTGATCAGGGAGACCCGACAGAACGCTTAAAGAATGATTGTGTTAGTTCTTTTGAACGAAAGATTTTTTTAACTTACTAACTTACCTTACCTAACCTAATCTTCACTTTCTTTTCCACTTTGTTCCAGTAGAGGTACTCCATAGTTCCCTCTGATGTAAGGCAAATTCCGGAACAATAATTGTACTCCACGGCGAACGTACACTAAGGCCCGATACGTGGATAATTTGGGTGTTGGGTAAGGTTAGGTTAGGTTAGGTTTGGAAGTATTTGCACTGCAATTTGCGCTTTTGAAGGGTATTTTAGCTCTCGAATCGTTGAGTGTTAGCTCTTCACTCGGGTCAAATAATCGCTAGATTAAAGTATACAATACAATTCAAACTTAATTCGTATGTAGATGAAACAAAATCCTTGTTAATAATAATAAAGGTCAAACTATAGGACTTTATCAAGTAAAAAAAAACCTAACCTTACTTTCACGTAGGGGTAGACAGAGAGAAAAGACCGCCATATTCTTCTATCTTGGCATACTATTTTTGCTTCGGCTACATTTACACGGTTATTGAGGCTTTTAATAGTACCATCCTCCAATATTTGTGTATTTGATCATGACAGGTCTTTTGCGGACACCCTCTGTTCCTACTGCTATTTTAATACTCGTCTCATATATTTTCTTATCCATTTTATCCTCGCACGATCCTTCCTTTATTCCATCTACCACGCTACATCTAGCATTACGTTCATTTCTAATTTGTTCATTCCTCACTCTATCGACTAAAGCTTTTCAACACAAACGCCTTAGTGATCGCATTTCTACCGCATTCAGTTAGTTTTTTATTTAAATTGTACTTAAGCGAATGAATTTATAATATGAAACATTATTTACTACTGTAGAAGCATACCCGAATTAAAGAAACACTGAGACCATATACCAATAGAATAAATTACATTTTAATCTACTAAATTTTACTTATGTTTTGTTCCTCATGTTGTTTATTCCCATATATATTGATCATTTCTATTGTTTAATTATTTTATACTGTTTTTTATATTGTTTTTAAATTGCTACGTTTATTTTGTTACATTTCATATCTTTCATTTATCTCAAATATGTTTATTTATATAAATATATTTTTTTAAATTATCTGCAGTGTTTTATATAAGGTATATAAAAATCTTATTAACTTTCATGTACTGTAAAAGCCCACTGGGGCGTCGATTAATAATAATTTATTATAAATAAATAAAATAAAATAATTAATTACCGTCCAATGTTTTATAGAATTTAATTCTCTCATCCCTATAACTACTGACATTAAGACATTGATGTTACAACATTTTCGACTAATTATTAAGGCAGGAATCAACCTATTAAGCAGGAGCGTGCAGTGAGAATAAGAAGCATTACTTTTATTTAAACATATATATGGCAAAAAATCTAAATTAAGTATTTATGTGGAAGAATATTATTAAATATTAAAATCTGAATAATCTGTTTATTATTGTGACAGAAATATTACAGGATTGATTATTATAATTTATTTATTGTATTTTGCGCCCCCTAAATAAGTTTAAAAAAAATTGGGCCTACCCTACTATACAGGATAATAATTTTGCTGACCAGTTCACTAGTCTACACAAGATTCTGTCTTCAGTATAGAACATATACTCTCGCATATTTTTACTCCCTTTCTTTTAACTCGTAGCGTCTGCTTGTCTAGTAGTCGTCTTGTCTGCTTATCTGACAAAAAAACTTTGGATCGATTTTTAACCCTTTTCCCGTGATCCAATCGAGCTGAAACTTTGCAAGCAGACTCGTGGCGACGATCAAGAAGATTTATCAAATTTTCGTTAAAAAAAATTAATAAATTTTTGGATTTTTCAAATTTTGAATGGCTTTTTCATGCAAATTATTAAGTTGTATGAAAATATTTCAACGCGTCTGGTAGACGCGAAAGATGATTATAGTATAATTTTGGATTTTTGGAAATTTTTTATTACTCCCTTTCATAGAGTCGCCCGACCGAAGCCCAACGCGTAGGTTAAGCGCCAAATCAGTTTCCACTAGTAAATGAGAAAGGGAGTATAATAAAAACTTGGTTTAGAAAATGAAAATGAGAAAGGGAGTATAATAAAAACTTGGTTTAGAAAATGAAAACGAGAAAGGGAGTATTGTAATAAAAAATAATAAAAATTATAGAATAATTTTCTATTTTTAAAATTTTTAATGGTTTTTTCATACAAGTTGTATGGAGATTCCGACGCATATGGTAGACACGAAACCCGAAAATGAGAAAGGGAGTATTGTAAATACTTGGTTTTTATGGGTTACTTTTTTTAAGTTATTCTACTTTCGGCACATTCAGGATATGTTTTTTATTATAACGGAAGTTGCGCGCGCAGCATGCAGCGGAAAGGCGATACCAGAACTAAAGACGCCATACCTAATTGTTGTCAGCAGTCGGATTCTGTTCAGACATGTGAGTTTACGAATGTTTTGAAAAATGAAATAAAAATTTAAAGAAAACTAAAATTTTCCGCAACTTATTGGATTATTTTATATTCTAATAAAGATATGTTTATTCGATTACGATGTTTTAGAAAAAATTTAATTCTTTACAAAACGTAAAGAAATTTCTTTAATAAAGTAAATTGCTGTGGTAAAATATAATTCCAACTCAATTATTCAATTTTTAAGTGGTACAGAAAATATAAAATAAGAAATCTTTTAGTCAAGTCTTACTATACTGTGAACACTAATTCCGTGATATGTAGATAAGAATATGATAAAATACACGTCAGTATCATTAACAAGATAAATATAAAAATATGTTTGTTTTGCATGTGATCGTATAATCAAGGTTTAATTACAATTATATTATTGTTGAAATTACTATGCATGTATTGCATGTATCATACAACACTGTAACAAAATAAACACTTGTTAGAAATGAATAAAAACTCTAGAAAATAATTAGTAAATTTTTATTTATTTTATCTGTATAACTATTATTTTAAGTTTAAAGAGGTGGAGAAGAGTGGGAATGTATTCGACTAGTGAATATAAAAACACTCTCGGTATAATTCTTTACACGTAGATATCAGTCTGGTGAGTGAGGAGGAGAGAAGTTAATACCACGCTCCGTGGGCGCCGGCGGCGGCCTTGGCGGCGTAGTGGGCCGCCTTGGCGTGGGCCACCTCGGGGGTGTCCACCACCCTGCCGTCGGGTCCCAGGGGGGCGGCTCCAGCGTAGACAGCTGGGGCGTAGACGGCGTAAGAGAGGGGAGAAGCCCAGGCAGCGTGGGCGTTGTTCCACAGATCCTGGCTCTCGGCCAGACCTTCTCCCTTCCAGCTACCGTCGTTTTGGGAAGCTGGGGCGTAGGCAGCGTAGGCCAGGGGGGATACCCAGGCAGCGTTGGCGTTGTTCCACTGTCCCAAGTCTCGGCTTTCGGCCAGACCCTCTCCCTTCCAGCTTCCGTCATTGTGAGCGGCGGGGACGGCGTAGGCGAGGGGAGCCCACGCGGCTCCGTTGAGGGCGGCAGCCTTGGCGGCCAGGTGAGCGGCCTTGGCGTGAGCGACTTCGGGGGTGTCTACCACCCTTCCGTCGGCTCCGATGGGGGCGGCTCCGTGGGCGTAGGCGCCGGCGTAGTAGGCGGGCGCAGCTGCGTACAGAGCTGGAGCCCACGCACCCTGGTTCCACTGTCCACGGTCCTGGCTCTCGGCTAAACCTTCTCCCTTCCAGCTGCCGTCATTTTGTCCCACCCACGGGCTGCCTGACACCAGGGCGCCCATGCACAGGAATGTGGCGATGAACTGAAATGAGAATTAAAAATAAATTTCGTTGTACATAAATGAACCAACAATTGGAAGAAGGATATATAAAACCTTTTGAATTTTGCAAAAAGATAAAACACTGTTGCACTTAATAATTTTTGTATATACGTTATGCACCATATCGCTTTGTTAAAATTAATAGTGAATCAACTTACGATTGGATTCATGATAGAGCCTTTTCGAGAAGAAAACTGCTTGTGATCAATCTGCACTCCAGTCAGGCTTTATAGTCCATCAGGCTCTAAACAAAGCGCCCCTCCATTTTAATTAACCTCCACATCCTCACACACAAATTCATTTTACTGTTGGTAATTTTAGCTACCTGTGTCAAAAAAATTCAGATATTGCATCTGTTGCTTTGAATTAGGTAGTAGGTTGTTACTTAGTGCCATAAAATTTCCCCAGAAGCAACCTTGCCAGCGGCAAGTTTGTTTATGTTAATTTACAATAGTACGTATGTACGATATATATCAACTAATACACTTGTTTTATTGGCGATTCATTTTTTGTACACAGAAAAAAAAATCGATGACAGAACATAATTACATAATGAATAATGTTATTATAAAAATAGGGAAACACTCTTAAAATGCTACTCAAAACTCTTAAAAATGCTATGTATTGATCTCTTAAAAAGTCTTTAATGTGAATTTATGTTATTAAAAAAATAGGGCAAAACTCAACTATATTTTTCACATGTATTTACTACAATCCACCGTGGGTACAAATACTATAGTGGATTTAAAGGTACTACAGATGTACATAATTAATATTTATTGGTAGTACAAATAATAATAATAATTGGATAACTTATATAGCGCCGTTTCTGCGAATACTCACCTCAAGGGCGCTTTACACAGAAAAAATATTATCTTACAAAACAACTTACTGCTAGAAAAGAAAAAACCTATTTACTATTACTTATTCACTAGGTGGCATACAAGAAATGGAATTAAAATTGAGTACTATAATAGTTGGGAGTGCCTGAAAGAATTAGGTGTTTTCACGGAGTGCACAATAGGAGTGGAAAACATTAGCTAGCGTTGTTGTGGTCAGATTCTATAGGTTTTTATTCAATTACTCAACTCAACTCAATTAATTAACTACCGTTTTTTATAAAAAATATTGTATATTTTATGATAAAATACCCTAAAATGAAAACATACCTATATACATTGACATATTATAATATACTTAGACACATTATTTCCGTACTAGCTGGCTTTCATATGTAGTAAATATCGCATTGAAAGAGACAAAAAACAACGTCACTCATAAATACTCATTCTTACAATAGTATATATACGATACTCTGTTCGTTTTCCCCGGGACTTTTTATTGTTGCGTTGCGTCGCGCTCGATCACAAAGAAGGTCCGTTCGATAACGAATGCAAGTTACCTTACTTTTGAGTTGCCAAGATTTCACGCTTGTAACATATCTACAGTTTATTATATCATTGCCAGTACATACGTACATAGTAAGAACAATTGTAATCATTCGTGGGCGTGGTCACAATCAACGTCAATTACTGCTTCCCATTTGCTTGGAAGAGTATAGATCCCGCGGGCGAAGAGTGTCCGGCGTCCTTGTGGTGCAACCTTCGTCCTCTTCCACAACCCCCGGAGCGGCCTGGTCATCAAACTCCAAAGATCGACCCTTTTCCAACTTTTTGCCTACGCTGGTAATGCCAGCTTTGATGCGAATGAACCACTCTCAGCATGCCCTTTCGTCAATCGTCCATTCGTCGAAAAGAAATTTGAGATTGGTGGATGACTCATTCAAGCCCTTTCTCGAAGTGGTGCAGACACAGAACATAGAGACCATGGCCTAGACGTGTATGGTTTCGTGTAACCTTCTTCTTCTTTTTCTTCAGCCTTCATCTCTCCACTGCTGGATATAAGCCTCTTCCATACCCTTCCATCCTTCATTGTTATTTGCTAATTGTAGCCATTTCTTTCCCCCCACAGCGGTTATGTCGTCGGCCCATCTCTTTTGAGGTCTTCCGATGCCTCTTTTATCCTCCCAAGGTCTCCACTTCAGAACTCTGGGAGTCCATCTTGTAGTATACAGCCTTGCAACGTGCCCTGCTTAGGCTTACTCCAAGAATGGATCTCTCCATGGGTCGTTTGATTCGGGCATTTGAGCTTTTCTACACTTCCCTTTATAAGGGTTATTGTCTCCACTTCATACGTCATCAGTGGCAGTACGCATGATTCAAAGGCTTTTCTTTTTAGGCTAATTGGAATCTCTTTGTTCTCGAAAATATTGCATAAACCTAATATTTAATTAAATATTTGGCACCTTTTTAACCTAATTCTGTGATCTATTTATATAAGTTCCGTATGATTTTGATATAATAAATATCTGTGTGTATTAAATAAAACGGATATTTTATACGAACCGTTTATTTCATAAGCATTGTGTAAGTTTTATATTTTATTCTTTTCAAATAGTTTACTTTTTAATATTGTGAGAAATTTGTTTATTTAATGGAAAATATGTAGACCTCTTTCCATTAAAGAAAGACAATCGAATTAGTATTTGCAAGCCTTGCGTACGACGCACATTGTTTCGCTGTGTTGGTGCTTATAACCGTAAACACCAACACAAAGAAAAAATGTGAATCATACGCACGGCTTACACATTCAATAATTCAATTGCCTTTCTTAAATGAAAAGATTTATACCTGGAGTAAAGGTTGCTTTTTGTCCATTCAAACATTGTGTACTCATAAACTAACTAACTGTCATGCCGTTTCCTAGAGGGGTTGGCAGAGAGGATAGAACACCTGACTATTTTTACCTCATCCACTTTCATACTCTTCTCATGCACGCTTTTCGGCTGTTGAAGCTCTTAACATGCCCTCCCCCAATATTTGATTAATCTGTTCATATATCGGCCAAAATAATACATTTTTAATACAAATTTCTAATTAAGACCTATATAATCGAATAATAAATTATTATTATATCACTGGACACGAAGGCACCGTCATAATGAATTACAAGAAGGTACTTATGTAATTTTTTTTACGAAAAAGGCCTGCCAAAAATAATTTTTGTATTCGTGGAATTTTAATGCGATATATACACCGATGAATTTGATAGTTCGAGGTCGCCTGTCACCTGTAGAACAGGTGATTTGCAGACAGGAGTCAGGAGTGGTTAAGTCAACTTTCTGTTTTAAAATGGATCGCCCAATACATCGTATGAACGGAATACAAACAAAACCGCCACCATACAAAAATTACCGCAAATAGATGAATGGAGGAGAATTAAATATAACTGAAGATTTCCGAACGATCTGAAACAGTCTGGAAGAAACTCACATGCACCAATACATGCCAGAAGTTTCTAGAACTCAAGCGGTTATAAGTTATGCAAAAAAGGGGTAGAATTGAGGCAGTTCTGCGATCATACAGAAACGAATACCACAGAATGTCGCGAACGGTCGGCGAAATAAATTACGTGAGTACCTAACGAGTGTTCGATAATTTTTATATCGATCAGTGTGATAAGAGACTGCGTAGAAAAGTATCGACAGACGTGCAAATATTCTAGAAGAAGACTGTAAAGTGTTCCACAGATGACAGATAGTGTGAAATAACTGTGTATTAAAGAATAGTGCTCTTATTAAATTTGTGTCCAATTACTTTCGTGATAAAAAAGAATAATTTATTTCAAGGGTTTCATTCCTCTCCCACCACCGCAATCCCGTGACAACACGTTTGTAGGGTGTTCCGATAATTAATTACGCGTGAGACTGAGATATACTGTCAACAAAAATTCAATAGAAGGTTTAAGATAGTAAAACGAAAAAATAAATTTTGCAGATTCGACAATATACATAAGGATCGTCGATATATTCAAGAAAAAAATATATTTTCTAGATGATTCCAATCAGTACATTGAAACATGAGTTGTAAATAAACATATACTTTTAAAAAAAGACGAAATGAAATATTTATCTGCAAAATAAGATGATATTTGTAATAAAATTTTATGAGATACGTAAGTATTTCGAATTAATTCTAATTTAGAACCGTTTATTTCAAAGTACTGACAGCATGCCACTAACAGTTGCCACCGGGACTCGAACCCGTAACATCTTGTCGATACAATGATAGCAATTTACTTTCTCATCAAATTAATTATTCAAAATTAATTAAAACAACATTACAATACTATATGTTTTCATTAAAAAACAAATATTCTTCTTCTTCCTCTTCTTCCTAGACCTTTAGCCCCATTTACTTGGGGTCGGCCTTCCTTGTCCGCTTTCTCCATTGAGCACGGTTTTGTGCTGTGCTGTCGTCGAGTTGGTCTTCTTCTAGGTCTTTTTCGACCGTCAAATGACGGGCGGTCGTCCACGTTTGCATTTTGTCGTCCAGGGTCGGCAGGTCTAGGGCAAGCTTCACCACATGGTCTTCTGGGCGTCTCTGGATGTGACCATACCATCGCAGACATTTCTTTTTAGTTGTATCATTAAAAAATAAATATTATTCCTTTTATTATTATAGTGAAACATTTTTATTTACAAACATTGCGTCATGTTGTTATTTAATCTGACGGATTATTCTAGTGTTAGACATCTATCATTTACAATTAAAAGCTATATGTTGTATGAATCCCAAAAGTTTTCGTGTAATCATACTAGATGGCGCTAGAATTTACGTATGCTTTTTTTATAATTTCTGGAAATTTCAAGACAACTTATATATGACAACATAACACATAAAAGATTTTTTACTGTTAATTCTAAATTTAGGGCAATATATGTTATTCTTTGATAAATAAAATAAATTTAATAAATAACACACTTTAAAAGAGAAACAGAAAAACTCAACTGAGAAAATATGTAATCAATATAATTGAGAGATAGATTTTGATATTTATTATTTTTTTGATACACAGATTTTTCTATGTATCGTTATATTAAAAAATAAATGATCAGTACGTATTTGGCCCTCCTTGGCGATTGGGCACTCTGCTGAGGGCGCTGTGATGGATGACAAACAATAAATTTCTAACATACGTTTATTTTTTTTAATAGTTAAATTAAATTAGGTACTGATTTCACAATTTTTTGTGAAAATACATATTTCATATTTCCGGTATTTGAATTTCTAAAAAGTGTCATAAAGTAAATCATTTATGGACATTACACATATTCTTCTTACAAGTTATAAGTATGATTTTTTAGATAAAAGAATGTAGGCTAAAAAATTAACATCATTTTAATTTCAAATATGTTTTATTATACTTTGTAATACACACACAATATGAGTTATTGAATTATAACTATAGTTTCGAGAGGAGCAGTCCCTCTCATCATCAGGTATAGATGATAACTAACTTAAATACAAAATTTATCAATCTAATTGGGTAGGTCAGGGGGTCAGGGGGGCGCGCGGCAGGGAAGGGTATTTTTTTCGCCGAACAGCTCTAGGAGTGGTTTCAACGGTTTCCAAACTATTAATAGTTTGGAAACCGTTGAAATCCTAAAAAATTTAAATTCTGGAAACACATTAATAAATAATATCACATTTCAGTCCACTTCACCACTCCTAGAGCTGGTCGGCGAAAAAAATACCCTTCCCTGCCGCGCGCCCCCCTGACCCCCTGATCTACCCAATTAGATTGATAAATTTTGTATTTAAGTTAGTTATCATCTATACCTGATGATGAGAGGGACTGCTCCTCTCGAAACTATAGTTGTAATTTAATAACTCATATTGTGTGTGTATTACAAAGTATAATAAAACATATTTGAAATTATAATGTTGCACCACGAAGTATCTGCCAAATCTTTCAATGATATCATTTTAATTATTTAATCACGTGATTACAATATTATATAACCTCGAGAATCAATAATGCTTTGTTGATTTTTCATCGGGCTGCAGCGACGACAAGAAGACCAGGTACGATTACTTTTACCCGATGAAATGTGATATTCATTATAATGATATTCATTATAGTGATTTTCCAATTTCTCAAAGATTGTGATGGGGAAGGAATCTGTGATCATTGAGTATAATTTTTTTATAATTCTCGCTCTATTTGTCAGAAAGCTTTATTTTACATCAGTCATCCAATAAAAGTTATATGCTTAGATAAAAATCTTGAATTTAATCAAGATTATTATCTCCTTAAGGGTAAAGAATTTGTCCTTGAATTTATCCGCCAATAAAATGTGGACGTGTCCGTCACACTCGACATATACTGACCCCATTTATGGTCACTAGAACCAGTATCGGTAGCTTATATTAATATTCATTACTTGTATTTAAATGATAACTGTGCTGAAAGGACAATTGAATTTATAATTCATTTATTCCTATTAGAATCACCTATATTATTGATGGATTTGGTGAAATTGTTCAGGATGATCAGTTAATGAACGGAAAACATAAACCGTAATATCTGTATTGGGTTTAATTACATTTTTTTACTAGAGTTTCGAGAGTATCAGAATTTCTCATCGACAGGTAAAGTATTAAACTATTGATGAGAGGTTTTGATACTTCCGAAATTTGAATAGTAAAAAATAAAAAATATAATTACACTCGAGTAGAGATAACACAGTACTTATGTGTTTTCCATCCATTTATTTATTACCTTTGTTGTGTTCAATCATATTATATTAACGTTTACAAATAAGTAAATGAATTTTATTGTCTTTTGTTGATTCCTTAAATCCATAATTTTTTTATTTATTTTTATTAAATATTCATGTTGTATCAAATTATTTTTTCGTGAACATTTATTTAATATTTATTAATTTTGTCTTCATTACTAAATAAATATATGTTTTTGATCTGAATATTACTTAAAAATTTTTAACTTAAATAATCTATCGAGTGATGATGGGTTCTATAAATACAAATATTACGGATCATTTTTACGTTTAAAGAAATAATAAACGTGTTATAAAATTGACGTTTTTATTTTATTTTTCGTATCACATTAAATTAATAGAGATGTGAAGAATTGAAAAGGTGAAAAGGATACGAATATATCCGACTAGTGCAAATAGAAACACTCTCGAAGTAATATTCTCGGTGAGAAGAAGTCAGTCAGTTGGGTGTGGCGGGGAAACGAGGTTATTACGCGTGACCACCGGCGGCGGCCTTGGCTGCGAAGTGGGCGGCCTTGGCGTGCTCCACCTCGGGGGTGTCCACCACCCTGCCGTCGGGGCCCAGCGGGGCGGCTCCGGCCGGGGCGGGGGCGGGCGTGGCCTCCTCCTTCCACGAGTCCTGGCTCTCGGCCAGACCTTCGCCCTTCCAGCTGCCGTCGCTTTGGGCGTCTGTTGTGTAGGCGGCGTACTGACCGTCGTCTTGGCTTTCGGCTAGACCCTCTCCCTTCCAGCTGCCGTCGTCGTGAGCGGCGTGGACAGCGTAGACGAGGGGAGCCCAGGGAGCGGCGTAGTGGACTGGGGCAGCGGCGTAGTGGAGAGGAGCTGCGGCGTAGTGAAGTGGGGCGGCTGCGGCGTAGTGGAGCGGGGCGGCTGCGGCGTAGTGGAGCGGGGTCGGAGCGTAATGGACGGGAGCGTAGACGGCATACCCGTGGTCGTACTGTCCATGGTCCTGGCTCTCGGCCAGACCCTCTCCCTTCCAGCTGCCGTCCTCGCTGGCTGCCACTAGGGCGCCCAAGCACAGGAACGTGGCGAAGAACTAAAATTATAAAGCATATTATTAATACAACTGTGGGGTTTATTCTCTAGCGCGGTCCGGTATTTCCAGTAGACTATAAAAATATATAATACTAGGTTTCTCCCGCGACCGTGCGTCTTCCCGAGCAAACCTGTGATATGAAATGATCGCGTCCTTCCTCGTAGCAGATCCACATATGTAGATGCACATAAACACATGAACGTATACACATCACAATAGCTAGCTATATTCCGTCAAAAATGACGCATGTTTGAATTTCAGTTTTACATTAAGTAAGTAGTTTTAATTTAAATTTACGTGGTAAGTAAGTAGTTTTAATTTACATTTACATAGTAAGTAAGTAGTTTTAATGTCCTGGCGGCATATCAAACAAAACACATACCAAATTCTCTTTTATATATAAAAAAGATTTTTATATTTCATTTTATTTTTATTTAATATATAGGGAATTTTTATTATTTAATTATTAAATATTTATAATAATGGTTGTATTTTTAGCAAGGATCTTATTACTACATTTTATTTTTCATGAGACGCTTTTCGCCTTATAAAGCGAAACGCGTTATCAAACGAATTTTTCCAATGTTCAAAACTTGTGTAAACGATTTTATTTCCTGAATTATCAAACCGCCAATTTTCTACTCATTATTTAGAATTAACAAATGCTATTTTATATATGTATTTTAAACTTAATAAATTTATTCACAATTGAAAAATGTTAGTATATTACTATAATTTTTTTTAACATGCAGACCGTCAACAGGTCATTGATGACCCTAATAGATGGTCATTTAGTGACAATTAAATTACAAGTTTGAGTATTTCGTGAACATTTGACTATGATACACGTAATACACATTTTACGGTTAATTAATAATTATAAATGAAAAATAATAAATTAATGATAAGATACTTAAGATACTCGTAAATACAAAAGTATCGCAGATCAATAAGTATTAATTTTTTTTACATACAATTGTTTTACATAAATATACATCGCAAATCAATAAATTTTTTAAATAAATAAATCAATAAGTTTTACATAGTACACAATTAATGATAAAAATAAATCAATAAATAATAAAAAGTGTCTTAGAGATAAATAAATTGTAAATAGTATTGAGTATAATACAAAGGCTAGTTTAACAGGTTCACGGCGAGTGCACAGGTTCCATGGTCAACATCGTGTGTCTATGACGAGCATGTATTACACGCTTGAGGGACCGTCAACCAAGTTTATCAATATTTCGCTTTTGAACCGAGCCTGGGTCATGTATTATTATTATATAACCATTTACTGAAATTTTTAGTCTACCGGTTTCGAAACGCACCCATCTCTTCATCAGGACAACCACGACATAAGCATGTAAATACCACTGCACACCACAAACATTGTGTTATTCACACACGTTTGTCTAGTAGTATTTACATGCTAGTGTAGTGGTTGCCCTAGCGATGAGACAGGTACGTCTCAAAACGGGAAAACTAAAAATATCAGTAAATGGTTATATACTAACATAATTTACATTTTGTTAAAATGCTAATGTTTTTAAAATTAAAAATATTAGTAATTTTATTCACAATTGTTATTAATGACACCGTTTGGTCAGGTGTACGTAATCGTGTAAGCTTAAAACGAATAGCGCTAATGTAAGTGAAGGAGACAAAAGTGATGTGCTAGGACTAAAGTGTGCGGCTATCCTCTCTGCCTGCCCTTTGGAGGAAACATAACGATGTTAAGTAAGTGAGTATCCGAATTAGATGAGGTTATGTTTGTTTCTATATGTAAGAAGACGCGAAAAATTAAAAAATAATGTGACTAGTAAATCAAAAAATATATTTGAAGACATGCTTTTATACGCTTTCTTTATATACAATCGACTTTTCAACATATTTTTGTTGTAATTAAATGATTTAATCGACTTTTAAACATATTAGTGTTGTAATTAAACGATGAAATCGACTTTTAAACATTACCCACGCAGTATCTAAAAATTAAAAACGAAATTTTTAAGATTCAAATTCAAAAAAATTTTCGAACGGCATGTTCTTCAGCTGTTTTTGCGGCCCTTACTTGTGTATGACATGATAATAAATTTTAATAGAAATAATTACCAAATCATGTCGAAAATAATTTAATAATGTATGGTCATCCACTTTACGTCAATGTTAAAAGTTTCAATACTCTAGCTAGTCGCAACGTTGGTAAAAAAACAATTACAAGATTCCACCACAGACAAACAAAGGAGTTAAATTAAAGCATGTAAAAAAGAGTTATGTTACATTATTGATGGAATATGTAATTTAACTAAAGTACAGTAAACATTTTTTTACTTTTTATCCATTTTCAAGTAAAATTATTCTTTAAAGAATTATTTTTAAATGATTTTTATATGTATTTTGATAAAGTTTGATGCACCCCGAAATTAGAAAGATCTGATATTTATATAAAAACATGATCAAAATCTGTAATGCTAGAGTTGAATAATTGATTAATAAAGTCAAAGAAAAAGAAAGATCAAATTCAATCTTAAAATAATAAAATCATTAAAACAATTTACGAATACATAAATATCAAAATGAGAATTAAAAGATTTTTTTAACACTGAATTAAAGTAATTAAAAAATTAATTAATTAATTAGAATTAAATGATTTATATTTACTCAATCAATTAAATTGATTACAAAGAAAGGTAGTAGGTACTCACGATTGGATTCATGTTGGGGATGTGTGAGCCTTTTCTGAGATGAAAACTGCTTGTGTCTGGTCAGCGGAGATCCTGGCTATATATAAGGCAGCATCCCGACGAGGAGGAGAGAGAGAGAAGATTTCCTGCACCGAGACGCTTGACAAGTAATACCGATCTTGTCAAATCAACAAAAGGTCGTTCGTAAAAAGACCAGTTATGTGAAGCGACTTAACTGGTTTGTTTACATCCAATATTGTTTCACCTTCGTTCGATGTGCGTAGGAATTCAATGACAAAAGTTATAAAAATGCAAAACGCATTTAAAAGAGAGCAAAAATAATATGTATATTTAACATCGAATAAACTACTTTATTGAGGTATTTTTTCTATAATTCCTTTAGACAAAATTGAATTTTATTAATAAAATACAAATTATTGATGAAAGCAATATATTTAGTGACGACACCATCTCGAGGCATCAAAAAATATGATTAAATACACATTTTTTTTTTGACGTATCTATTACATGTATGAAATTATTTTTACAATCATTGCTTCATTTTTACAATTTTTTAATATTTTTCGTGAACGATTTTGAAAAAATTTAAAAAATGGCGGAGTTACAAGTACTGAAAAAATCCTCCTACGTGACCCGCGCAACTCTTGAAGATTCTCATGTCACTAGGGTTTGACTGAAATTAAAAAGCTTATTGTTTTCTTATCCCACGCATCATTGTTTAAGCGAATCGAAAAAAAATAGATTTTTAAATGGGAGCAGTTTCAAAATAATCTTTATTTTTTCCCAAAAAAAAAAATCGAAAATAAAAATTTATAATTATTTTATCACGTAGAATTTTAGCATTTTATCATCATCATAGCTATATCGTAGATAATTTTATTATCAAGATATGTACAAAATTTAAAGAAAATCGGCTCAATAATTTTTGATATACGGTCTTCAAGAGTCTGTAAAACGGAGAAAAACGTAAAATAAATTTCTCAAATTATTTATTACTAAGATGATGCAGTAAGCGTCGAAAACGCTACAATTAAAACTTTTTTATTTGAAATGTTATAGTGAGAAGAAAACAACGTTGATGTATTTAATT
This sequence comes from Agrypnia vestita, assembly GCA_016648135.1. NCBI lineage: Eukaryota > Metazoa > Arthropoda > Insecta > Trichoptera > Phryganeidae > Agrypnia > Agrypnia vestita. Next base: position 97,333 of record JADDOH010002749.1, read on the forward strand.
TCTTAAAAATGTATTACAATGAACTTCCACAAAGTTTGTCACGATAATTTCGTAAAATAATTTGTTTTAAAATTCATCTTCTATGCTTTACTTAGCCATTTTTTTAAAAAGTATGTCATATTAAAACTTAAAATATGAAGTAAAAAAAATGATTTTTTAAAAATGACATGATGGTGTGACCATCTAAAGAGCCACTTTTCAATACGACCCAATTTGAAGAAGAAATCATGATTTGATATAAGTCATTATAACACGATGATTATTGAATTGGTTAGAATACATAAATTTTGTTATCATTAATATCAATACATAAATATTGTTATAATTAAATTAAAATTCGAGTAGCAAAATATAAAATTATAATTAAACTCTTGAAAGTATAACTTTTTTCATGTTTTTCACCCAATTTAATGATCATCAAAAATAATCTTTTCAACGTTGAAGCCGAATCTAGCAAAAATATTATTTTAATTTAATTTATAACGCTACAATAGGCCATGATACCTAATTACTGTTGTTGACCTATTTCTCGGGCAGACCCACCGCTTACCCAGGACCATTTTATAAGCAAAAGCTCCTATATCGGTCCTACTCATTCGCTAGCATTTTTTAATGCTAAAGACAATCGTACAACCCAGCATTGCAAAGCAGAGTTAGGCCGCATGACCGCCATCCAAAGTTTTTCCCTCATTGTCCTGTCAGTTCACTTCTTAATTATTTAAAAAAATATATACATAAACCACCAAAATATTTCAATACAGTAAGCATATATAAAATACAAAGTATATAATGATATTTTATAAAAATACAAAGGATAATACAGGGAAGTAGCATACTAGTTGGGACATTTGAGGGTATAGGAAAAAGAAAACTCCCTTTTGGGTTAAACAGACAACACAAAAATAAGTACATAGAAGTATGGACTTACGCACACGCAACATGGCCAGCGCATACGATCCAAGAGAAAAACATGACAAAACAATCAAGAATACATACTACTACTGTTGAAATGCCGAAGGTTCTCCCACCTGAAGACCCGCAGAAATGCCCTGAGTTCCAGGTTCCAGTTCCATGTTCCTAGCGCAGCTTAACAGATCGGAGTTCAATATAGAGCTCCGATCTGCTACTTTCAAATCTTTATCATTTCCTTTCTCGCATCCTTCAACAAAACACACCTCCAGAGAATGTGCTCCGATGTGTGCCTCACTCGGCTGCAGATACACCACCAAGTAAGCCCTAGATCGTGGAGCTGTTGGCTAAAGACTTTTCCCAAATAACTGTCCAAGTCAGTTCCTGTTGTCTTAAGCCCTATTAATCTTTTCATATATCTCAGCTCCATGTCAGCCATCATGGCATAGTTTTTGATCTAGCGATAACATACTTGTGGTGGCCAAAGACGCGTACATATACACGTGTAAGGAGGAACAGCATACGCCGACAAACAGGCACGGCAGGCTATCGCCCCCGACACAAAGGTCAAAATCAGAACGCTGAATCCGTAAAACGGGCGACAATATAAGCCGGACCAATGACCGAGTACACAGGCGACGTATAGCAGAGGGCATGAAAAGCGAGGCAACTCACCTTGCTGACCAGACTAAATATTACCCACACGAGCGGCCGAGTAAGACGAAGTCATAATACACCGAGTCCTTTGTTCACGACAACTATAAAAACGATACAGTTGCCGGCAAACTTCTTGGACATTTTTCGGCGTGGTGGGGATATGCGCAGAAGACAAATTTTGGGTCTCGTTGGTGGAATGGTACATGCGCAAACTCTCCCCCACTTCGCCGAAAAATGTTCAACATGTTTGCCGGCATCTGTAGTCTCAAGAGCAGACTATCTCACTTCCCCAGGGCTCGTATAGCGGAAGCCCTCGCCGTCATACCTTCGAACGTCACACTTTCACTTGTAACCTTTATACCTACTGTATTCTTTATAATTTTTGCTTTTGCACTTCAATAAATTCTGTAAAACCATCGTGACTTTACGTCATCAACACCGCTTCAACTCATCCTAAACTGGAGGGCTCATCCACCTCCACATTGGTGACCCCTGACGGGAGTCGGGATCCACATACTCAACTAGTGAGCTAGTGGTAGCGGATTCAAGCCTCATTCTAGACTAGAATTTTATTACTAACTAGCTTATCCGCACGGCTTTGCACGCAATTTGCAGATTTTCAGTAACTTTGAGTCATATTTTATCAATTTGTGTATTAACCTTAAGGTATAGACGTATATTGTCAAATTTTTTTATAGAATTTTTTGAGTTTTATAACTTCTCTATAGAATGTATTTAAATATCTCTTACCATTATGGCAGCGTTTGTAAAAAACGCATCGCTCGACCATTTTTTCGTCGATTTTTCTTGTAAAATAGGTCACCAAGAAGAACCCTTTTTATTTTAACGGGATAATATATAACCAATATCTACCCGGAAAGTCCATTCTAAATATTGGTGAAATAATTTTTGAAATCGAATAAGTATTTTTGGAGATTACCTTCTACATCCAAACTTTCAAACTTTACCTCTTTATATATTAGTATAGATATAGATGGAATTTTGCATTCTAGTTCCATAACTAAGCATTAACGGTAGGTACCTAGTCCATTTTTGTTATCATTACCCTGAAAAAATCACTTTCGATACTTTTTATAAGATTTAAATATACTGTTTAACTGCATTCTAGTGCATGCATTGTTGAGTATAATTCTCCCAAGAGTGTTGTCTGGTTATGGAACATTAGCGATCACGCTGGCGATCACATATTTCTTGCTGCAGCTTCAAATTTCCTTGGATTTCCTCAGATCCTATAGCCTCAGAGCCTTCAGCCAGGATGTTCTTCGTCTTACGGAACCTCTTCTGCTCGCGATTTAGTATAATATTACCACAACACTATAAATCGTAACACGAGAAGAACGGCGCACATTCGAAGGTTCCGCATGGAATAGTTTAGAAAGAACTCGAAGCAAGTTGAAGGCACAGAATCATGGCGGAAAATTTGCGAAATGACAAATGGTATGAATTTGTTTTGACAGGCGAGTTAAAACCATAGATTCCTGGCGAATAGAAACGAGCAAACTGTGATTCGAGAGAGCATAGACAGTGTAACGAGTATAAAATGTACTATCGTGAGGAATATTCTTGATAGTGATCAATGCGATAGTAACGACGTGTATCAGTGTTCCAAAGACGGACGACTATTCTAGAAGGCGATAATAAAGGGTTCCATAGACGAGTAACTTTAAATAAATTTTAAATAAGTAACTTTCTGTGATAAATAAAACATATGTAGTGTTGAGACTAAACTCTTGAGTTTCATTTCTCTCCCAACTTCACGATCCGTGACAATACGTGATAATTTTTTTCAATATTTTACCAAAACTACCATAACTAGCCCGGCAATCCAAGTTTGGTCATTGGACAATAAAATTCTTTCTACTTCTTTACTTTATTTCTTTGTTTTGGTTGTTTTCGCTATTGTTTGGTTTTACTATTATTAGTGTTATATTCTTTTTTAATATGTGTCTATATATGATACCATATCTGCTATTATACTTATTGTTTTTCTATGCATTTTAATATCTTTGTGTATTTTAATATTTCTTATGTTATGTTTATTACTAATGAAGACGTATCTCAAGGTGGCGATAGTGAATGGCTTTGTTCTAGCGGCCGTGCCACTTCTCAACGGTTTAATCCGGTGCGAATTCGGTGCGGAGTAGCACGGTCCTGCGTGTTAGTTGTAAATGTCAACCTGGAGACGATTGAGTAGGACCGATATGGAAGCATTTGCTCTTAGAACTGTCCTGGGTAAGTGGTACCATTTGCTGCCAGCAAATTTCTTCAGTTGCCCATTGGTTCCTGGTCAACGTAGCCGATCGCCGATGGATCTCATACACGTTAGTGAAATCCGGCATTTTTCCAGCGCAATTTCTTCTTCCTCTTCTCTGCGACTGTGTTGATTGCAGACAAAATTTGGCCATCCATTAGGTCACACTGTACTTGCCAGTCTAATACTTTGATTGACTGTACACGCTGACGTAATCGAACAGCGCATAGACCTCTGCGTTACTATGTCACAGCAGGGTTCGCTATCGGATGACCAAAACAGTAAGTGTGGTTTTCGTTCGAGTTGCGTGTCATATAGCACAGATATGCATCAGTTAATTGGAGCACTTTGTCGCGGTACTGTCTCCTGATCTGCGTTATTTCACTCTTTAAAATACATGTGAATATTTTATTTTTTGATTTTTTAATATGTTTGGTCCTCCTTTAGCTAGTTTGTTTATTTTTTGTAGTTTTTTTTCAATTTCAATTTATTTATTTTTAATATGTTTAATTCGTAAATATTATAAAACATAATATGTTTAATTCGTAAATATTATAAAACATAATATGTTTAATTCGTAAATATTATAAAACATAATATGTTTAATTCGTAAATATTATAAATGGGTGAGAAAATATACAAAAAACAAAATATCAAACGTATATAAATTCATTCATATCAGAGGTGTAGGAGAATCCTGCTTCGGAAACCCTCTCAGAGACATGGAACAGATCAATATCCAGAGTAATATTGTTCAGCATAGCAGTAGTTCTTCCAACAGGCATAACCATTGGCAGGTTGGTCCTGAATATTGGAATGTGACTTATATCTTCGTTTTGGCATAATGTGTCATTTTTTCATAATTTTTTGATTTTGGGAAAGCATAATCGTCTGCACTTTAGCCGTGCGCGCATTTGTCTGCACGTGATTGTAGCCGCAATTGTCTCGCACCGTCACACGTGCTCCGCACATGCGTCAATATTTACTTTTAATAGAAACAAAATGTATGTTCACAACTTGGAGATGGAGATGTTAACAAATTTGTTTATCGTCTCTAAATCTCTGCAACACATGTTGAGAACACTCGTATATCAGGCAAATAGCACTGAACGGATGGAATGTAAGTAGATAAAGTGTTTGGTGGCAAAAAACTCTTGAATTCACGGTATGCGGATGACAGAAATTTGATGGTTGCAATCGAATTGGAATTAGTTGATCTTATTAACCGAACACAATATAATAGTAAAAAACTGGATCACAAAACGCAAGAAAATAAGACAAATGTTACAGGCAGCTTCCACAAACTGGATTACACTGACCCTGAATCAAAACGAAAGAAATATGCTGGACGTGTTTGAGGCGTGGTTGCTCCTCGTGGATGTCTTGATTTGCAAACTTGTCCATTTTCCAGAAGTTCGAGACCAGAAACATCTTGTCCAGAAAAATAATCTAAAATTACTTTGGACGTAAAGCGCTTAAAGGCGAAGGTAATTTGGAAAAAGTGACACTAAATATAAGTGATCACTTAAACTAGGTCATATAGGTTGTGAGCCCTGGTCCGTCTTATAAGAATAATACACGTGTCTCATGTTTCGTCTTCGAGCTTCGTCTCTGTGAGACTTCTATAATTATAAATATATCTATATAGAATCTGTTTTATCTATTAGCGAATTTTCAAAACCTCTTTTCTAGGAGGCCTGGATCCCTAATTGAAAAATTACATTGTATGCAAAATAGTTAAAGTTACAGATATGAGTTTTTCCATAGCCATTACGATCTGTAATATAGAAAGAACTTGAAGCGTATTTACGCATACATTATTTCATAATAATAATTTTCAACTTTTCTTATCATTTAGAACTTTCAAATTGCTTATATATTTGTATATGTATTTACTGTCGTATTTTTATGGTATATTTTGTTGTTTTAATTAGTTAACTATTAGTGTCTTTTTTTGTATTGTCTCTCTGTATACCTACATATTATTTTTCTTTTTCTGCTTCACTCTAACTTATATGCAACTCTTGTAATTAATATGGCGGACCAGGTATCGTGTTTACAACATGGTTAACTGGAATAAACATATTATTATTAACATAATTAATAAAAATATACTTTGTTTTCACCACTTTATATATTGAAAAATATCAACATGTTTCAGAGCCAATGGCCCCTTCGTCAGGATACAGACATACAAAATATAAAAATTACATACGATAAATGAATAATAATAAAGTACCTACTAACATGAAAACCAATTTAAATTATAACTATTTGTAAAAAAGACCTGGTGATTTATAACATTCAATTTACTATTAACACTTTTCTTATTTCCAAAATTTCTAAATCCTCAATCTGTATTTCTGTATTATTTGTATGTAAGATTTGTAAACCTTGATTAATATCAAAATAATGATCCATAGCCAAAAGAGGATCAGAAAATTCGGAATAATTATTGCTACTTAAACATCTCAAATGTTCCTTAAAGCTAACATCAAAATTTCTTCACGTTTTTGACGAAGGGGCCATGGGCTCTAAAACATGTTGATAGTTGTGAAAACAAAGCTCATTTTTACTCCCTCGTAGCGTCTGCGGTTCGTTGTCTACCGGAAAAACTTAGGATCGATTTTCAACCCTTTTCCCGTGATCCAATCGAACTGAAAGTTTGCAGGCTCGTGGCGACGATAAAAATGATCAAACAAATTTTCGTTTAAAATTTTTTAATAATTATAGTATCATTTTGGATTTTTCGAAATTTTAATGTTTTATTTCAAATTGGAATCAATACAAATGAGTAACGACCCCGACGCGTGCAGTAGGCACGAAACCTGTTTCAAGGAGAAAGGGAGAATAATAAAAACTTTTTTTTTTTTATTAATTATATTAATAATGTCGCCATAAAATTATTTTGCACTTTTTAAAGAATATATTTTTATTAGCATTTTCGTGATTTCTTCTCAGAATATCCTCGTTAGTCAGTTTCCCGGTCAGCTTGTATGCTTCCTCCATCGAATGCTTATGTAGAGGATAGAGAGACTGCTGTAAACGTCATTTAGTCAACTGCCGACCATTCTACAATAATGTGTCAATTTTACCTTCACGGGAGTTCGATCTACCATCCGTCCCCGTATAGTTTAAATAAGCATTTTTTGTGTGACTCATCATCTTTTTTAAAAAAAAATTATTCGGTCATCCAACATGGAGACATAATTGCTTGGTAGGACAAAATACAGAAAAAAAGTTAAATTAAAGGAATGACACAGATAGACATAAATTATAAACAAGTCTTTTAAAATATGTTTTACTTTACTTTGTAATACACACACACAATATGAGCTATTCAATTACAACTATAGTTTCGAGAGGAGCAGACCCTCTCATCATCATTATTATCTATACCTGATGATGAGAGGGACTGCTCCTCTCGAAACTATAGTTGTAATTTAATGGCTCATATTGTGAGTGTGTATTACAAAGTAAAGTAAAACATATTTTAAATTATAATGTTGCACCACTAAGTATCTGCCAAATCTTTCAATGATATAAACAAGTCAATTTGATAGATTAAACCATTTTACAGTTTCATTTAAGTGATTGTTCCTAATTTAACTTTATCATAAACATAAAAGGGTTCGTAATGTACATAATTGGTCAGGGAGGGGGACGAGTTTCTAGTATATGTCTCACCATGTGACGATACTTTTCTTACTTTGTATTAAAAATATCTATTGAATTCAAAAGGTTATTATAATATGAGCATATGCGTATGAATGAATAAGGTTATGAATTATTTGGAAAAGGAAGGATTGATCTGATAATTTTCGAGAGTGTCTAATTTATGATATTGCATGGAGTCCAAATAGTTAAAATTTAAATTAAATTTGTAGTTAATATGCTTAAGAAATGTTTTTTGAACGTTTTCAATTCGTACCTCTTCATTTCTTGTAGCGATGGTATGTTAACCGGTGACACACTAACCGTTATTTGAGATTTGTATCTAATTGCGTCGGTAATTGGCAACTGATTTTTTGCGTTTCGACCGGCAACCAACTGTACCAGACAATAATTATATCTTACTTATCAATCATTGATAAAACCAGATATAAATAATTCTACAGAAAATAACTGGTTGAAATGACGTTTTTACCATCCCTAATTTCTTGTATTTTCTATGCCACGCGTGACTTTATGCACCTCTAAACAAATAAATAATAGGATAAATTATAGAAGTCTCACACAGACGAAGCTGATTTGTATATGAGAAAAGGTGATGGAAGTCTCTTATGTATCATTACTACTTACGAAATCTATGTATGCTAACTTGTTAATGAGAAAAAATCAAAAGATGTCTCAAGCAGGGACCATAGAAATATATGAAACGTTCTTGTTTTGAATATTTAAGTAGAACTTTCAAAACTTGATAATGTGTGGATGTTCTTATGATGGAATTGCATTATGTAGAGTGATAAATTAAGCCAAATCATACAGGTTGAAAGCCCTGAGCCATCGTATAAGAGACTTCCATCCACTTTCCTCATATACAAAATTAGCTCTTTCTCTGTGAGACTTCTACAATTTATTCTTAATTAATTAATCATCCCTCCGGGGACAAAATCAAGTAAATGTGTTCTTAGAACACATTTATTTTACATTTATAGAACATATTTATTTATACAATATACTTTCGCATAAAAATATCGTTAAATAGATAACATCTTAACTTCAATTCTTTTCCTCCATCTTTATTTATTTGTCCAGGATTCACTTCCTTATAGTGCCATGCTCCAAATGTAGGTTGTGACGAATTGCTTTTTCATAGTTCGTTGTTGTTCGTATATGATTCAAAGATTTTTTATGATAGTAGCTTGTTTTGCCTTTATTACTAAACAGGTTTTTGTAATCAACATTCTATAATAAATAATATAAAACGATTTTTTAAACTCGGCTTTTATCTATTATATAATATGTATATTTGGGGGATTCAGGGACAGAACGGGATAGTGAGGCAAAATGAAATAGTGAATAGATCGGAGAGGAAAGATTTTGTGTTGTTCGTCAGTCGATCGTGTACCACTGCCCGGAATGGAAGTGAATATTTTTTTTAAAAATGAATATATATTTTTTTTAATTTGCTAAAAAATTTTTTTATTGAAAATTGATTTTTTTTTCACATTTGAGACTTCTGTTCTGTTCTGGTTACGATAATGTCGTTTTTAATTATGAACAATTTTATGAGGATACCATTTGATTAGGAGACTTGTAACTTTGCGCAAATTCTGCTCCCAGCTCTCAAATTTGCTGCTTTTTTTTTTAAATCCGAAAATATTTGTTTGTCTAAAGTAAGTGCTTTGCAATTTGCAATTTCTTCCATTCCTCCCTATCTTTTGCTATTCTGGTCCACGCGCCACCTGCTGTAGCTTTGATTTCATCCACCCATTTTCTAGAAGGCCTACCTCGATTCCTTTTCTTGTCTCTTGTGAAAAAATACATTATTGTTTTTGACCATTTCTCTCGTCCCCTGATTGTGTGTCCAGTCCATTTCCATTTAAGCCTTCTGATGTTATACTGTACTTAAATCTTCCATAACTAAGAGCAGTTACTTTCCTTTATTTATACCATAATTCTATAAAATAAGATTGTGGTGTAAAAAGCACATGATTTTGTAAAATTTAATTATGGAACGTAACTGGGTAAAGCTGAGCAGGATAACTTTGTCGTAAAATATTTTTGGTGACTTTCATTTATTTAATTTTCCTTAACCTTAAACCTTAACTTCACAAAATAAATAAAAACATTAAATAAAATGAAAAAACGGTTTTTAAAATAAAATCCCATTCTTCCTTATGGTTGGGGCAGATTACAAAAAAAAAAAATTTTAACCGTTTTTTTATTATTTTATTTTAAGGGTGTTTTAATTTTTTTGTGAAATTAAGGTGCTGAATAATCATTTTAAAGTACTTTGTATTATACTTTCCTCAATTACAGGCAGTGCTTCAAACATCAGCTACCCCGTTCCGTCCCGGTTTCCCCTACATCCCAGCTCAACTCAAGACCAAACTGACTTGTTTTTAAATCTTCGTACTTATGTAATATATGGTCACCAAATATGGTTAGTTATAGAGAGTATGAAATCAAGATTCCAGGCTACCAAAATGTGTTGTTTTGAGGGAGCAGGGAGCATCATTATTGTGAGCACCATAGTAAGAAGTACAGATAGACATAAGAACGTCTCTCGCGTAGATATGTCTCAATTAAAATGAAACTCGGACACGTCCAGAAAATACTACCAAGATGTATCTCCTTGGCAACTCCGGAAGTATGAGTGCTATTACCTTTGGAAAAAAGAACTATTTTTCCCGATTCACGAGTTTATTGTTTATTAGCTTAAATTTGACTCTTAAAATTTTAAAAATTTACCACGCTAATTTTAAAGTTATTTAAAAAAATCTCATTTAGTGTAGGTAGTGTGTGTATAACTTTTTAATTAAAAGGTAATAATAGGCATAAATTCATCATCATCATCTTCAACCCCTTATCCTTGTAGGGTCTTGCGCTGCTTACGCATGAATCCACCAGTCCAGACCCATTCTGTTCATATTGTAACGAAGCTAAAAAAAAGAATCACGCACTTCTATCAAAGTGACAGTTGTTTGAAGTTGGCACAACTACTACCGAAGGATCTGGAATCACCTCTAACTTTCGAGTGACGTCTGCAACTTTCCAGGAAAATCTGAAATTTATGAGTACTTGCTAGTAAACACTGGAAACGTCTGGTAACAGCATTAGCCATATAAATATGACACGCGGGAGGAAGGCGTGAGTCATTTTCCGTGCGCGTTGACAGCGATAATACAAGCGAAAGTAGCCGCGGACGGCGAGTCAGGCCGGCCAAGCGAGCAGTAGCGGCGAGAAGCCAGTGGTGCCAAGCGAGCGGTAATTCGACAGCGATTCTAGAAAGTTCTTACGTAGTGAAATAAAACCGAAGCAAAATTAATAAGTGCGGAAATTGATGGAAAGTCGAAGACATCTAATAAAAAATTAACTCATGAATCAGGAAACTAATAGCAGTATTAGTTTTATTTTGCCTGTAATCAATAGCAGGTCTATTCAGGGTTGCGTAACAAAAATTAGCCTTAGAATACGAAACACAAACTATGACAAGCAGACAGTTTACCACACTTCAAAAAACAATTAAAGACGCGCGTATTTAGACAATGATACAAAAATTCATAGAATCAGACACTAGTTACAACACTACCTGATGTTTTTCACTGCACGTAAGCCCACCGCGAAAACACCTAATTCTTCCTGGGTCCTTCAAGTACAGTTTTAGTGGTCAATCTAATTTCTTTACATGTCCTTCAATGTACAAGCAATAATAAATAAGTCCTCTTGGCACTAAGTTGTAAAATAATTTATATGTATGAAGCGCCCTTGAGGTGAGTTCTTACAAAAACGGCGCTTTATAAATTATCCGTATTGTAATATGTCACAACATTAGCGAAGGATCTAAAACGGCCTATAGCAATCTAGGGTGGTCAAACGTCTAGAAACGCCTGGAACAACCGAAGCGACGAGGACTTTCTCCTAAAGTCTTTTGTACTTTCTAGAATAATCTAGAAATTACAAAAATACCAGCATCTGGATATAAATACGGAACCACGCCGCGGTGAGAGTTCAGTTGTCGTGTTTAACGGTTTGATTCAGTGCGAAGTTGCTGCGAGACAATGCCCAAGGTGGCCAGTCGTGAGATAATCGAGGCGAAATAATCGAGGGAAGTACCTAATTGGCGAAATGAATAAATTTGATAAATAATACGAGCGAGAATTGGATGGAGTGTTGTGATGAATGTTAAATACGTGTTACCCCGCGATAGCATATTGCGAAAGAATGTAATTTAAAGAATATCGTTTAGGTCAATTCGTTTTTTAGTGCTTTTGTACATTGAATAATTAATAAATAAATCGATAATTAATTTCCAATGTTTTTTTTCATTCCTCCTTGGCCACGACACGTAAAATAACTATTATTTTTATGTTTTCACGAAATTTATAAAAGTGCCACTATCTCTAAAATGATAGATTTTTTACTGAGGTCATATTTCTAAAATCTGTGCCACTTATGAGTCGGCCTATCAGCCCTTCAAGGCTAAACAAGAGTTTTTGGGACACTATTTTAAAAGAAAGCTAAATTAAACATTCACCTTAAAGAATATTACCATATATTTACATCTGTAGAATAGGATAAGAATCGTAATATACAATATATATATTTTATTAAGATTTATTTCGTAGAAATTCTAGTTCAGTTTAGATTATTTCAAAATACTAACAGAACGCCGCTGCTGGTGGTTCAATGAAAACTTGGATGAGAAAAAATATTGGCCCTTATTAATTAACTATCAAGTTAAAGCAAAATAATCCGCTGTTTTTTTACGCTATGCATTTTTTTAATTTCACGTTTAAGCTGGTGTTACTAGTTTAGACGACAAGTCAACAAAGGGTCGATCTTGGAATATTGATGATCAGGTCCTCTTGCGGCTGAGGAAGAAGACGAAAGTCAATCAATTTTTGGATATCGCTGCCTTTGTTTTTTTACTTACTTACTTACTTACCATCACGCCATTTCTCCGTGGAATTAGGTAGAGAGGATAGAGCGCTTCACTCTTCTGTCCTGACACATAACTCTCGACTCATACACATTCATAGATCGTCGCACACAAGCTCGACAATTATTGAGACTCCTAACAGGACCATCCTCCAGTATCTCATTAATCTGTTCATTGCTTTTATACCCCACATAATATATGTGGAATGTAAAAGCAGAGGCAGCAATATCCAAAAAAATTTAATGCTGTCATAGTGGATTTCTAATTTATAATGTACTAAATTCGAGATTTTATAGAAAATATATTAAATTTATAGGAAATATGATTTTGGGAGGGATAGACACATAAAATCTAGAATTCAGGACGTTTTAAATTAGTTATCCTTGGTGACTGCGTACAAAATATTTTTTTATTTTTTGCTTTGTATATCCCACATAATATAATCTAATAGTATCGAAGTGGTGCAAAATAGAGAAATATATCAATATGTAGATATTACAGATGTCCATGCACGAACGAAGTTACCTTTTATAAGGGAAAGTAGGTACGGAAATCTTTTTGGGTGTGTAAGGAACCTATCGTACAGCTGGCTTAAGTGATAAATTTACGCAATTTAACAATCGACAATTCCACTCATGACAGACTACCACATCTATCAAATTTTGGAAGATGTGTATATGTTTAATTTTCATACCTTATTTCATAATGTGGGAGTTGTATCTTGACTACCGCCACCTGTGGTCGAAATTTGTAATTCCTATAGGAGGCAACAGCATAAGACATCAGAAAAAAAAGAATTAAAAACATCTTGGTATCCGGCGCTTCAAAGTCATTCTCGTCGCGGACTCCGCAGAGATAGTGATCAGACAACAGATGAATCATACACACAACACAATACAACACATCATGACTTCGGCACGGTATTGCAAGCCGATATTTATCCACAACACCAACATTCAAGACAACACATCAGCCCTGATGATGGACCCTGCAATGGGATCCGAAACGTCGGCCCGAAAGGTCGTAACAACACGGCATAATACCCCAGTAAACACAAACTTGAAAATTCTGAGTGGCCGTGAAAACCTAAGAACATTCTGAATATAAATAAGTTTAAACAGTAGTGCAAAACTTTTTTATAGAAAACTTTTTAATGACTAGATTATGGAATGCAATATGTATTACTGAATTCATGTATTCACCCACACAACATAATACATGGAATAAAATAATAATTAAGATTAATAAATTAATATATAAAACAGTACATATATTGCCGTTGGTAATGAGTTTTCTATATTTTTAATTTGATTTTTTAAATCAATATTATTTTTATATGTATATGATATTTTTCCAAATTATCAATATTACATAAGAATATGCATGAAAATTTTTAAATTTTTGACTCCTTTGAAAAAAATTCGTATTTTTCTGAATAGAGGAATATGTACTTGAGATCTTGAAAAATTCCAACGTACTCAAAATATTCGGAATATTATATCACATTACCTTTCTGACGAGTTTTGAAGACCGTAGTTTAAATTGTTTTGTTTGAGCCTTGGAGATTTTTCGTTCCTTTTTATGCAGTGCCTCAAAGCCTACAAAAACTAGTCTAATTTAGTATTGCTTGTAGGATCGTACGTTGTATTAAGGATCTGTCGTAGGTGACATACCGCAATATTGAAGGCCTATTAATGTTGTTTATAATGTATTCATTTGCTTTCAGACTCACGGCTGCCGCGCGTGCTCGCGCAAGGTGGGCGAGGCACAAATGATATTTTATATTAACAGTACACAAAAATAATATTTTTAAATATAGGTGTGGTTTCCATGATGAATGTTGTTTCGAGAATTTAAACAAAAATAATATAATTTTATACAGGCTATCTTGTAGCTGAAGTTTTGTGTAAATCTTCTTCATTGAATTTTGAATTGAATATATAATTTTCGTCTAGTCTGCAATGTCGATAGTTACGAAGACTTTTTTCTAATGTATCTATTAACAGTACACAAAAATAATATTTTTAAATATAGGTATGGTTTCCATGACGAATGTAATTTCGAGAATTTAAAAAAAAAAATGTAATTTTATACAGGGTGTCTTGTAGCTGGAGGCAAAAGTTTTGTGTAAATCTTCTTCATTGAATTTTGAATTGAAAATATTATTTTCGTCTAGTCTTTAATGTCGACAGTTACTAAGATTTTTTTCTAATACATCTATTTTATTTACTCCAGACATCGTAAATTTATATGCAGATATACATACTACTTACATAGATTTATGCAATATTTCTTCTGCTCTTCTTTTTCTTGTTGTCTCTTCTGCTTTTTTCTAAGTAGATCTGTTCTTTCCTCTCCATTTCTGATTTCCCTTTTACCTTTAATTCTTTCACACTCATAGTTTATTCTTGACTTAAACTTTTCATTTTTTTTGTAAATTGTTAAGTTATTGTTGCTTTACATAATATCAACAAAACAAGCTTTAGTCGCAAGACAAGTGAAGCTAAGTAAAAGCGATAATGATGAAAGTGAAAAATAATGAATGTGGCGTAATATCATGACCCGAAAATTTTGTCGGTTAAATCGAGAGTTTTCTGTGTTCTTATTATGTCGTATACCGCGCAGACATTTCTTTGGAAATGACAGTTAACTCCTTATACATGACATACTGAAAAAATAATAAAATCTTGATTCTTACACATATTTATGAAATTATATTTTTATTGTGTTTTATTCCGTCATCGTCTCAAGATTGTGATAACTTTAAAGATTTAAAATTAAGTCAAAATTAAAATTCGACTGAAAAAATTTTGAGGACAAATACTTATTTTGGAACACACTCGAACTGAGTTCTTTCTAACCTAGCAGAAGAAATAAATTTATTATTTGGGTATTAAAAAAGTTATGTATAGACAATAGAAGATGACCATAGAAGAATGACGACCCCATACAATTTTTAAAGAAAACTTATGGAATTCAATAATTACTACTATTGACAATAAAAATCAAATAGAATAACATATTGCTACAGTCTTGTATTTGTCCAATGAGAGAAACATCAAGAAACTATAAGTGACGCAAAACAAGGCAATGAGAATCATATTGAAAAAGTATTTGGATGGAAATAAAAAAAATGTTTATAAAGTTCTCATATTTGTACATAAAATTCTCAATAACACAATGCCAAAATATTTTTTAACAAAATTATTGTAAATAGCGATATTCATAACAATACTATCAGAAATAGGAATATAATAAGATTACCATATGAGAAAAAAGTGTTTAATTATTATTAAACACTTTTTTTTTATTACTTTTAGAATTGTTTAACTAACGGAGCTGTAAAAATGTATGATGAGATGCCGGAAACCTAAGGAATATAAATAAGGTAAATGAGTTAAAAAACAATTGTTAAAATTATTCTAAGAATAGTTTAGAACGAAACGTTGGTTCGCGTCTTTGCTTATCCCTAGTATATATTTATAGCATATTTTGGCGCTCCACGGAGAGGCGGCCGTAGCAACAACGGACAGACAACGAAATTATTATGTTTGTTTGTAGAATATAAGATATATTTTATGTTACATTATAGATTGTACTAAAGATTATAGTTAAGATTAGATTAAGATGTATTATAGATTGTATAATATTATAGGATATGTAAATGTAAATATGTAAATTATTATGGACAGTATATTAGTAATAGATTGTATAAAAAAATGTAAAATACTAGTTAATATACGGGAATGTCATATTTAATAACTTAAGAAATAAATAATAAAAATTAAAAAAAAAATATAGTTAAAGAACAACGATGTTAACATTTTGCCGATAATTCAGTTTTATTTTTTCACAAATTCACAATTTAAAGTTCAGGCATATGGATGACAATCATCTCTTACAAGCAATGATAACTTGATCCACACTCAATTTTGTTCTATCCATGTACACTTATAAACTGTTGCCTTTATAAAACAACAGCGGTGCATTTTCAATTAATAGTTTCGCAGAATTGTTTTTATGGAGTAAAATACTTCAAACTGTCCCTATTTTTTTCACTTTCTAAGGATCCGTGTTTGTGATGATGAAGAAAGTCGGCGATTTCTAAATAGTTTTTCCCTTGGTCGCTCAACAAGCCTCCTTGCACGTACTCCGAAACCGAAACTGGTCTTGCAATGTAAACTATCGAATCGTCTTTCTTTTCCTTTTGAGTGCAATTACCATCAGCTTCTGGCTGCGAACTTCCTGAATTGTTAACATTTTCAGTAACTGATCTGATGGGCTCGGTGTAGGCTACCCCAGGATATACTTTTATATATTTTTCATTCAAATTTATTTCTATATTCACATTGGGGTATACCAAATCTTGAGTTTTATTATCTCTAATGTGGCCATTTGATGATAGATTTTGTTGTGTATCAAAACTTATCAAAATGCCTACATTTTCAGGAATGAGGTTTAAAACAGAACCAACACTTTCAAGATTGTCAGCGCTTGGTGATTCTTTTACATTATCCTGTCCGTTTAGTTCAAACCCTTTGCTGGATACTGAAATGTTCGATTGACCATTTAATGTTGAACTTGAAGAAGGCAGTTGATTGTCAACAGCATCGGCAGCCTTTACCGCAGCATTGTGAAGAGCGACTAGTTCTGCATGTAATGCTAAATGCTGTATCTTGGCTCGTGCTACATCTTCAGAATCCTGAATATATCCCTGAGGAGACACTTCAACTTTGGCCGCAACATCTACATTGCTTTTACTTGCTACAGCTTCATTAGATTTTATAGCAGCATTTTGAATAGCAACTTGCTCGGCCTGTGCTGCTAGATGCTCAGATAGGGCTTTTGCTACATCTGAAGAATCATTAAGGTACTCTACTCCAGGCACTATGAGTTCAGATTTACGAACAACTTCTTCTTTAAATTTTAGATCATTTTTGAGTACACCTATTTTCCGATCAAGTTCTTCTATGTACTCATCTTTATTTCTTGCTTCGTCTGATTTAGTAGCAGCTTCGTGTAAATCTTTTTGGATGGTTACTTGCTCAGCATGTGCAGCTAAATGCTCGGATTTTGCTTCAGATACATCTAAAGGATCCACAACAAATCCATCATGTGTTACTATGACTTCAGGCTTACGAATTGTTTCTTTTCGTTCCTCTGAATGCTCGTTTTTAGAGTTTACTTCTTCAGATCCAACTTGTATTAATTTTTCAACAGGCTTTTCTACATGTACGCTATTAGATTTGTTGCTTTTAGCAGTCAAGGTATTGATTTTTTGAATATGAGAGTTAACTGCAGAACTTTTAAGCTTATTTTGCTGTGATTCACTATTGAGTCTTCCAATGTTCAAAAGGTTTAACCCAGAAACAAATTTGTCAATTGCATCTTCTTCAATAAGGCTTTTGTTTACAATAATGCTTCCTTCTTCAGGTTTAACATTGTGTGCCACGTTGAATCTCTCTGGTCGAACGAAATTTATGTCTGTGCTTGAGTTATTTACTTCAGGTTTTATGTTGTGAGCCACCTTGAATCTCTCTGGAGCTATTACATAAAATGTATTGCTAACATCTTTATGAACATTGCTAAGAGTTTTTCTTTTATTATGAAACCT
Source organism: Agrypnia vestita (assembly GCA_016648135.1). Lineage (NCBI taxonomy): Eukaryota > Metazoa > Arthropoda > Insecta > Trichoptera > Phryganeidae > Agrypnia > Agrypnia vestita. The sequence goes on from JADDOH010002749.1 coordinate 115,393, forward strand.
GACGGGACGTTGCAAACGACTGAGTGTTTGAACAACATCATTGTAAGTGGCGAAATGTTGTTTTTTTGCTGCGACTACTTCAGGAGTATCTATTACAGTGCCATCAGCCCCCAATGGAGCAGTGTCATGGAATCTTAATCTTAGATGATTAAAAAGATTTGGTGGTGTTACTGCTGGTTGTGATATTGCCAATGTAAATACAGCTGATGCTGAGAGTATCAGCAATGACTGAAATGTTAAAGAAAATTCATTAATCGTAAAAATGGTATGAAAGAAAAACGTGTACCATTACCAAATTTAGTATTGAGTAGATATAGTGAATTTATAGACAAAGTTTATGAAAGATTGCCAAAAAAGAAAAATATAGAAAGTGAAAAGGAACTTATATTAAACAAGAAGATAAATTTACAATACATAAAGCACCGAAAAGGACATTTATGGGTGTAATGAATATGGTTATGGCACTGCATAAAGCGTTAAAGAGTAGGAAGGGAAAAAGAAAAGGAGAGAACATGCTTGTTTATCTCTTTCCATTGAAGAAAGTGCATACGAGATACATTATTTCGTTGTGTTGCCGTTTATTCCCGTAAACACCAACACAACGAAACAACATGTATCGTACGCACGGCTTGCACATACTAATTCGATTGTTTTTCTTAAATGGAAAGAGGTATGCACACATATACGCACGCATACATACACACGTATACACATACATATATATATATAGAATTCATTAAGGTTTGATTCAAAGGTTTATTGGTAATGATGTGCAGTTTAATTTTGAACGCAAGGAATTTATCTGCGTAAATTTCGAGATTATTATTTGATTTAAAGATATTTAATTTTGACACGGAGCGGGTTATAAAATAGTTTTTTAAGTAATTAGTTCTGCCAAAATGTTTAGGTTATCAATCAAATAAATAGCACCCTTTAATGTGTATTTTTTCCTACACACTTTTTCCTCGTGATGTTTAAGAAGATGCTACTCGTAACTACCCCCAAAAACGTTTTTTTATACCTAAGTCCACCCGCGAACTTTTAATAAAATGTTTAAAAATTTTCCTATTACTGTAATTCTTACGTTTTCTTTAATGTATTTTATTAATGAAGCTATAGTATTATATATTTAATGAGAATTTTTTTCTATTTAAAGAAATATGGGAAACATAGGTACTTCTAAATTTTCATCCTTGCATTTATCCAAAAAGGATTCAAGTTACATATCTTAAGATTCAGAAATAAAAAAACTTTAAAAAATAAGACAAAAACAAAACCCTAGAAGTCGTTTAAATATTCAAAATCCTGATAATAAAAATTACGTAGCAATGCTTGAAACACTAAAACTATTTTACTACACATTGTTTGCACACAAGATGGTAATAGTAAAGTAAAAAACAAAGATATTTAATTATAAATCTACCCGTGTACTCGTGAAAATCACGGGACATAATTAAATTTATATAAATGTCAAGACAGTGTAGTTTGGTGGAGCGATCCTTGCATAGCCTGAGCCGCGCGCTGATTGACGCGTCTTATTCGGCTCATTACCGGCTAGTCAGGCATTACGACAAGTTACGGACGGACATTCGAAATATCGTCAAAACTTATTGATAACGTATTGTCAGAACTACAAGAGTTTGTATATCATTACACTCATCCGGATTAAATGGGGGCACTCGCGACTCATTACAATTTTTAAAAGATTTTAAAGTGAAATGACAAACATATAACATGTACAGATATAAGGACCACAAATAAACTGTGAAAAATATTTTTTTTTCTTAACCAGTCATCGTCAAATGTAGCGCATAATTTTTTTTTAAAAAATTATGCGCTATAATATCAATAATATCAATATCAATAAATATAAATATCTACACATACAGTAGGCAACCTATTATAAATTGAATCGATTTATAATAATTATATTATTTAATTTTTCTAAACTTACATGCAGCATGTTGAACTAAATATATTGAAATGCACGCGACTAGACGATATGACTAATTACAGGGCTTTGCGTCTTCAAATGGTTGTCAATAACACTTATATCTCTTTTCCAATAGCCCCAAGTGTTTTTGCTTCGATAGCAAGTCAATTTATAACATTTTTGTGTACTTACGTGTTTAAAATCTGTGCATAAGATTTGTATTGTCAATTAATTATCTATTTAAACTTAATGATTGATTTTTAATTTATCTCGTTTACTGGGTCATTGAATCGAAAGTATTTCAACTAATAGCGCATTCTAATTTGAGACAAATAGATATATTAATAATGATTGTATTATAAAGTAGCCATCACCGTGTCTGTGATGACTATCCCTCACTATCGTGGGTCGTAAGATGACGATAAGATCTAAGATAAGAGATAAGATCTCTACGTGAGAGAGTACGGACATTATCCATGGCTTTACCCAATAGAGTTTCTCCAGGGTATGCTTGGCTACAATAGTCTAGGGACTAGAAGGAATGTGTATTTGATTACACATTTTTATCGATTGTTGCGCGGTGTGATCGATAATCCTGAAATTATGCAGAGCATTGGTTTGTATGTTCCTGATAATTACATTGTCAGCATAGATTATTTCACATTCCAATATAAAGGACCAACCTGGCGATGGTTATACCTGTTGGAAGAGCCATAGCTATACTGAACAAAATCGCTTTGGGTATTGATATATTCCATGTGTCTGGGGGGGTTTTCCGAAGCGGGATTCTCCTACACCTTTGGCCAGATTTTATGTTATTTTTAATTTTTCAAATATTTTTATTTTGATATATATTTCCATAATATGTTATAATAAATCCCAACTAGTTTCAGCTCAGAACCGAGCCTAGATCAGGGTTGTTTATATATACAATCAACGTCTTCTGTAAATATCATCAAAACATCACGTTTTCTATAAATTTATACACTATAATATATAAAAAGTCGAATTCCGTACATTATATATTAGTATTCTTCGACGACTGCATTATTTTATATTATTGTTTTAGTCTTAACTGTTTAGTCTTAATATTACCTAAATCACTTCGGTCAGAAACTAGCGCCATCTTTTGGTGAGCTCATCAACTTATTTCCCATTTAAAACTTTGATTAATTTACTATGATGGATTTATTGATTAATTAGTAAATCTGATAATTGATTCATGTGTTGTCATCGACAATACGTCTATGTGAAAAGTGTCTAGATTGAACATTGAGAAGCGGGTGAAACATCGATTATAAGCATAAATATTAACAATAATGGAGAAAAAATTAAGAATTTTGCTGTAAATCAACGGGTGAATGAAAATGACGATACTCAAGAAGAAGTGAAAATAAACTTAGAAGTTTTGTGAAACAAACCTTGAAAATTTGATAAAATTGTGTAAAACTAGTACAGTCACTACAATTTTCAATCCCAATTATAATGATTTCGCTGTCTTTCCGTCCATCCATCGTTACTTCGTGTAACGTCCGTAACTTCTTAAGTATTTTTTTGTCTTTTTTTATACAAGGTTATTTGGAAAACATTAATAATCTCGCAGAACTATATTTTTGCCTTAATTATGAGACGAAAATGTTCGAGCTATCATGACCTAATATCAATAGATATGCGACATCAAAGTTTGCATTTTTTTTCAACATTTCTGACTTATTTTTTTAAAGCGTTGGACTGTCAGTACAGTAACTTATATCGATTACAAAAAATTCATTCGTTTCAAAACAAAATAAATAAAATGATGAAAACCCTGAAAAATTTCCAGTTGAAATGTTTTCCAATTGGCATTAAAGGTTTATTTTATTTTATTTGACTTGTATTAAAGGAAATGAATTTTTCATATTCGATATAAGTTAAATAAATCAGAAATATTTTAGAATAAGAAATATTTTAAAAATAAGTCAGAAATATTTTTAAAAAAATGGAAATTTTGATATCGCATATCTCCATAACTATTGATATTATGTCATAATAGCTTAAACATTTTCGACTCATAATCAAGGCAGGAATATAATCCTGCGAGGTGATTAATGTTTTCTAAATAACCCTGTATAAACAAATAAAAACTTATTCCTTGGGAACCGACATTTAAAAGTACCGTCATTTTTGTCGGGTTACGGCTAGTAATTCATTAAAATAGTATTTTTGAGTACGGTGTGCTTGGCCAATGGATTTCATAATCATGTTCAGTTCGGTCTCAATGTTATCGCCATCATTCATATATTCTATTCCGAGTATTTTCGTCACGAGGTTATCACGAATGTTAATTCGTTATCAATAAAGTATCATAATTGCCCATCTGAATCATACAAAAGCAATTAGAATGATGTAGAAAATATTAGTAGTTAATGGGTCCCTACGTGGCTCCAACATGAAGATAGTTACTGTGAGTAAATATCAAATATATTAATTTAAAATTTATATAAAATAAATTTGAACCACGTGAATTTTATTGTTCAACGATAACTGTTGTTTTTGTAATCATTTGTTTTAGTAAAATCTGATGCGCACATTGAATAAGTAGTGTATCAATATTTTGACTATTATCAAACTAGACTTGTGTTATAAATTATATTACATATTAAAAAAAAAAACACGCTTATATCTAAGTATACTAAAAAGTAAAAAATAAATTTTCAAAAAATTTTCCCTCACTCTCCGAATGAAAACGTGAGCACTTTCCCTCCATCAACTATATCAATATCGTAAGCGCCTACCATGTTTTATAATTTTCTAGTTTTTAGCCTTAATACTACCCAGCGTACAAAATCACCTCGGTAGGAAACTAGCGCACTGGTGACCTAATTAACTATTTTCCCATATAAATTTTTGATTATCTGATTGTGTTGGATTCATTGATTAATTAGGGAATCCCGATTGTAATATTCCGTTCAGACAAACAAATGAAGCTAATATAAGCGCGTTAAATAGTACTAAATTGGTGGTATCCTTGAACGAGGCTCAAACTAGCGATCACTGAATCACTAGGAGAGTTTCTTCAAGTAAACCAAAAAGCTATTCTAAGACAATAAGAATTCCAACATCATCGGTCTAAATCGGCTCCTGTGTACACATCACACCCTAAATTCAAGTCAATCGCCTTTACAAAAAAACGTTTTTTAATTCAGAATCTAACAAGTTCTACCACTTCAAAAAAGATCATCTTTGTGTGACCTTACATTATTTATTTTTTACAATAAAAAATGACACACACATTTACAATATAACATAAATAATATAACTGTAGATACATTTAAAGATTTTAAAGAAACATTCCTTACAAAATTATTCAAAACGAATGCCCTATGCCAAATCTATTAAGATTATTTCATAAATAAATCCCATCCCTTAGAGTATATTAAGTAATAAATATAGAACAAAGAGGCAAATAAAAATATCAACTTTAAGAATCACCATTACACATCAATTTAGGTACGTACCATGCCGTAAAACTGTTGTGCAGTTTGGCACATAAATATATGTATATATGTAACAGACAAAGGAAATAAATATTGAATAAAAAATACTTGGGAGATAAATGATACTTCAGTTTCAAGAAGTAAACCTTGCAAAATAGGAATAGTTTAAGAAGGATGTCAAATTTTTGAATATGGACAGCGATGTATTGTAATATAAAATTTTTAATAAAATTAATAAAAATGTACTTTGTTTTCACCTTATATATTGAAAAATATCAACATGTTTCAGAGCACATGGCCCGTTTGTCAGGATGCAATGTATACTAACAAAATTAAACATCAAAAATCGATGTATAGACAATCAAAATAAAAAAATTATATATTGGAAATGAATAAATATATTTTGATTGCCAATACTTCAATTTCTTATTTTTTATTTTGTTAATAAACATTGTAATAACTCAGCTCTGAAACATTTTTATATTTTTCAATATGTAAGTGGTGAAAAAAAAGTACATTTTTATTAATTATATTAATAATGTCACCACAAAATCATTTAGCACTTTTTGAAGAAAAAAAAGAAAAACTTTTAATTTCTCTTGTAAATACTCCCCCCATATACTCAGCCATTGGCTCATATTGTGGCGAGTATAATGGAATGTAATAACATAGAAGTAATTTATTTTATAAAAATCAATGTTGGTGTAGTGGCCATGACACTCGCCTAGTGATCTGGTGGTCGGTGGTTTGAGCCCCACTCCAGGACACCAGCAAGTTAGTACTATTTTCATAACACAAGCCTTTAGCTTACTTTGAGAATAGTAAGAATATTAATGCGACACGCCTTTACATACAATAATATTAAAATTATTGTATTTTTTATCATGTTTCAGTTCTTGGCAATCTTTCTTACAAGTGTCATAGTGCAACCTGATGGAGTGGAACCCTTAGAAAGACTTTCGAGTGAACCCCTAGATTTTGAGAGAACCGCCCTTAAATTGAAACTAACAAAACATGCCCGTTTGGACGCTCTTTTCGACTTGGCAGACAGACTACAAATCCATCGCGAAATGGTGCTCACACAGGATTTTCTCAAGAAATCGCCCGAAGAATTGGAGCAAATTTATGCCAGCAGAAATCGCGGAATTACTCCCATGTTAGAGAAAGCCGATTAAATAATCGGCGGCAGTATTCTCACAGATGAGCATCAAATGAATTTTATATTTAAAAAAGTAACCCATAAATACAAGTTTTTATTATACTCCCTTTCTTTGTAAAATATAACAACAATTAAAGACGAATAAAAACATATAACATAACACTAAACTTAAAGTAATTTAATATATTTCTAAAATGTCTGATGTTTTGAGCTTTGATAAGACACTTCATGCTTTGAAGATTAAATTCTAAAAACATTTGTCAGTCAATTTAGATTTTCGAAATTCGTAGTGAATTACCTATTATGTATACCGACGGAGTAATTCAAATTTAGAAAATATTCCGCGACGTTATCGGGCCGCCGTTGCTAGTAATCAAACTTTGGTAATGATTCCAATTTGAAAAAACCATTAAAATTTCTAAAAATCCGAAATTATACTATAATTTTTAATTTTTTTAACTAAAATTTGCCAGATCTTCTTGATCGTCGCCAAGAGTCTGCTTGCAAAGTTTCAGTTCGATTGGATCACGGGAAAAGGGTTAAAAATCGATCCAAAGTTTTTTAGACGGCAAGCCGGCAAGCAAGGAGAGCAGGAGTAAAAATGTTGGAAGATTTGTCTGTTTTTAATCTTTTTTTAAACCAAGAATACTTTAAAAATTTGTTCTACAAGTGCCAATATTGCTATCACACTATCACTAGACTATATTTAATCGTTCATTTATCATTCTAATCAAGATTAATTGTTTCTGAATCTGACATTTTATCTGATAATGTATTTTTTGTCTTTATTTAAATATAAAATTATCATCAACTAATATTAACCATTCATATACATTCACTTGTCCCCAATAATAATAATTTTACTGTCCGTCCGTAACTTCCCATCCAATAGCATCTCATTCCATTTTCAAAATAACTATGATTTCAAAATTGTTATTAAATAAAATTAAAACATTGACTTTATGCCTTTTTTAATAAAATATTTTTGATGAATGATGAATTAATGAAAATTAAAACTAATAAGTGCATCCATTACTACACCGCATATGTCATTGGTGTTAATCATTAATCTATGTATAATTCTCTATCTAACAATGTTCGTCACTAACGCTACCAGAGGGCTCAAAGAATGATGAGGTATACTATAATAATGAGGTTTATAAGAAGCAAAAAAGTAAATATATACATATAATAAAAGTGACTTAATTTGCGACCGAAATATGTATATATAATAAAAGTGCGTCAAATTTGACGATTTATAGTAAATTTTAGTTAGTTATATAATAATTATAATTCTCTTGTTTGTTGCGTCTGCATTCCTTCTCGAACGTGTTGATTTTTCTCTCTTTTTCACATTCTCTTGTAGATTATTGAATTCCTTTAGTACTATGTCATATAAAATGTTTGTTTTATTTATATTTAGAATTCTTATTTAATTTGCATTTCTTGTCTTATATATATATTCATGAAAAAATATAAAATCATAAATTGAAAGTGTTTAGTAATTTTTTTAAATCCCTCTTGTGTTTTGTTCTTTCCCCTTTCTTCTTTGTTTCTTCTTGTTTTCTTCTTCTTCTTTCTTTTGTTCATTTTTTTCCTTTCTTTTTCTTTTTTCTTTTTCTTTTTCTTCTTTTCTTAAATATCGATCAAGCAATTGGAAAATTTTGATAGGTTTAATTTTATTTTAAATGAATCTGTATGAAGAAAATCTTGACCTGTAACGATGGAAAACAGGATCAACTGAAGGTTCATTGTGCATTGGTAGGCTCCTGACCCTCCTAGGAAAACTGTAGGTAATGATCAAGTCTAATGAATCCAATTCTGGAAACTTGAGGAGTAAAATATAATTTTTTTATTAAATTCACGTCGAGGTAAACTAGTATAAGTATTTCACCCAATTTATTATTCAACACGAATAATCTCCACAACGTTAACGCCAAATCAATCAATAACAAAAAATATTAATAAAGTGAAAACACTTTGTATAAAACCACTATTTTGCTAATTATCTGCCATTTCAAGGCCAATGGTCCCTTCGTCAGGATACAACGGACACCAAATATTAAAATTCAAAGTATGGACATTAAAAAAAACTAAAATAAATATTCGGCAGTTGAATAACTATTGGGAACTAACGTGAAAATTTTAAAAAATGTAGCAATTACCCAGGGGCGTACATTGAGAACAAGAAACATGACTTCTATTTAAACATTTTTTTGGATAAAATATCGATATTAAATATTTATCTGGCAGAATATTATGCAATATTAATATTTGAGTAATATGTTAATTATTGTATTGGAATATTATGAGATATATCGCTTTTTTCGGTTTCTTTTTAAAATATATTCTTAGGGAAACTTAATGCTTCTTGTTCTCACATCACGCGCCTGCTATTACCAAAAAGGAATAGGTTATTAATAATATTAATTGTTCAAATTAAAAAAAATGCTATTTTCAAATTTATTTTAGTGTAATCTTATGTTGTTTGTATGCAAAATTTCTAAACCCTTGCTTATATCAAAATAATAGTTTGTTTCCAAAAATTTATAAGAAAATTCAGAATGGTTAATGCTGTTTTTACATGATTCTCTCCTTAATTATAATATTAAAATTACTACAATTTTTGCCTCTGCAAAAATAATGATAACAATTAATGTATAAACCCCTGATTTTATTGAAATATCGTCATACATACATGCATCATTATTTTCTTAGTTATTCAACAAATGTTGTTTGGTTAATTATTGGTATATAAAGCTGGTTGATAGAATTTTGGATGTTCTTCATTATCATCGTCATCTTCATCTCCTTGTCCTAGTAGAGTCGGGGGCATGAAGACTCGACAAGGTGCTTCCATATTCCCCTGTCTTGCGCCGCTTCCGCATGAGTCAACCAGTCTAGATCCATTCTGTTTTAGTACACATTTTTTTGTTACTTCTTCCAGCTTAATTAATTTGGGGCCACCCAACGACCGTCTTCCTTCTGTTGCCAAGAAGATTCTTCTTGGTATCCGCTGCCGGTTAATCTCGTACATTCCATGTTTCGATTTTCAGCATCTCTTTGGGCATGTTACACTGTGCCATTTCTGTTACACTGTGCCAATTCTGTTACACTGTGCCAATTCTGTTACGTTGTGCCAATTCCACTGCATTGTACAATGTAACAAAAGCGGATGCTCTTAATTTGAAAATTGATTATTTTGAAAAACGACATTTCTCCAATTCTTCTCAATATCAATTATTGCTGGGTAAACAAAGGATAAAACAAACGCTTTCAATGCAAATCAACTAAATGGTAATGGATAGATAAATTTTTCTTTTTCTTCTTCCTGTTTAAAATTCTCTTTTTCACTTGTTTTTAATTTACACAAATCTATTATATCGTCGCTATATTTAAATTAAGCCTATGTGCCGTTTTAGTACATTCTAAGACAAACAAATGAAACTATTTTAAAAAATAATTGCGCAGACTAGATTTATAAAAAATATTTTAAATAATTACTAGGCAGACTTGCCAGATGAACGGCAATATTTTTTTTAGTATATCTCTATTATTTATATGAAAAATTGACAGATTCATGAATGTTAGAGAATGTATTAAACAGCACGTAGGCTTAATTATATATACAGCGACGACATGTACTTTATCCTGCAATTTATATGTACTTTATCTTCTTAATGTTCTGTAATCTTTATATTTATCTATCTTCTGTGTTTTTTATTTGTAACTGTAACCTTGTACTTGAATCTTTTTAACTGCATATCTGTCTTATGTGATGTTTTTATTTTATATTTTGTAAAAGCCCATAAGGGCGTTAAATAAATAAATATATAAATTCGAAAACGTCGACATTCCACTTGTCGACATCAAAATCTCCAGTCAATGCGAGCCAATTTCTCCGATTTCATACATACTGAGAAATAACGCTCCCGTTACTTATCTATTCAGAAATCTATCGAAATCGCAGTGTGGCAAAAATAACAACACTTTGGGTACAATCCCCGCCATTTTTTAAGCCACAGTCGAATGGTAACGGTGGTACCATGAGTATAAAGTCACCGGTTCGAATCCGCAGCAGTGCAGAGGCATTTTCACAGCTCGGTGGTAAAGTGTTCTAGTTGCTCGGTTCCAGTCCATCGGTTCGATCCCCGTACGCGCAAGAACTTGCAAAATGAGTCCTATAGTGAGTATGCTCGCCTCGAATGATTTGCTAATTTGTGTATAGCGCACGTATTTTTGATATTGCACAAATAAAAAAATGTTTCAATATTCTCTGAGTGCAAGGTATTTCCATATCGCCCTGTTGCGATAGTGTTATGAAGTAAGTGGAAACGTGAATTATTAAAAATTCTTTTCATAGTTTTAATGATAAAATTTTTAAATGATTTGGACTATTTTTCTAAACACCCTTCATGTAATAATATCTATTAAAGTAAGAATCATCGTCACAATTATCATTAGGGTCTTTGCCTTCTCATGCACTAGTTTTCACCACTACCATGTATTATCACTGAAATTCCTCCAAGTACATAATATCCATTTTCTTGACAATAAATAACCTTAACCCGTAGAACACATTAATAAATTATGTAGTTACATATTTTTACATGTTTACATTACATTAATACTTTAATATATACATATGCAATACCATTACCGATATTTATAATATTAACCTAAAATATACATATGCATGTTAATGCTAGAGCAGGTCGAAGACACTTGTAACTGGGGTGATGGACAGTCTTAATTAATAATGTATTATTCTTTGTGTATCATGTACCCCTTTACAAGAAAATTCTATTTTGGGATTACGACTTACATTTTTATTGAGAGCATACAGATATTTATAAGCATGGGTCGAACGGGTATAATAATCGTTTGCAAGAATAATCATTAGCGCTTATTGACAACCTGAATAGGCGCGACTGGAACGTTGTCAAGAACTTCTCTTTAGCCTTGATCTTTCGGTGCTTCAGTTGTGGATATTTCTCAGTATTATTACATTGACGATCTCTGTTTAGCCCGCTGATTGCAAATTATTGTTTAAACCATGACTGGCTTTGTCTTCACCTTATTTATTTATTTATTAATTAACCCCCTAGTGGGCTTTTACAATAGGTACAAGAATATTACCAGGATTTTCATATACCTAACATAAAACACATTTTAAATTAAATAATCAAAAATTAAATAATATAAATAAACCAGATAAATAAGATAAGAAGATAAAATCAACAAAAAAAAATAATTTAATATATAGAATTAAAACATAGTTTTTTGTGGGTCGCAATCCTAGGATTGGTCTGCAACAGGCATTCGATTTCTCCACTTCCCTCTGTCACCTGTCAGCCTCTTCATTTCTTGGTAAGTGCTACAGCGCACATCTCCGATAATCTGATCTACGTAGCTTAATCTTGGGCAGCCTCTACGATTGTTGCCTTCAACATTTTCCTCGACGATGGTAAAAAGCAGACCCGGATGCCTTATATTATGGCCTATCAGAATTGCTCGTTGTTGCGCGATTCTATTCAGGAGCCACCTGTTTCGCCCACCCTGCTCAACACCAACACAATGTTCTGACCAATGGATCTTCGCCATGCGCCTGTAGCACCAAATCTCAAAGGCCGCTAGCCTCCCGGATATTTAAAACGGAAATTAACAATAATTAGGAATAAATAAGTATATATAATTCATGGGGAACAAAAAATAAATAAAAATTTAGTCCATTAAACTGTAATTATTTCTACTGACATATTATAAGTCTTTAATTCGGTTATGCTCCTACAAAGAAAAATATATATTTTTTGTGGTCCTAAGCGGGGTATCGAAATACCCCACTTCGGACCACACGGATTGTAATTGTAATTCGTATAAACAATAATAAAAAGTTCGTGACGAGCGACGCAGCCCAACTCGCCGGAACTCTCTTATACGAATGCCGGATTTAATGGTCGCACCTTACCAAACAAGCAATGAATGCAGCGCAATATTTTTAAATATTATACGCTAAAAATATTCGTAATTATTGTCGTCAAGATAAAAAAATCGTTTATCGAGTTTAAAGTGATCTCTGGGGAAAGTGAATACCCCCCTCCGGGAAGGCAAGGTTAAACAAAGTGCTGAGCTTATTGTTGTAATGGTTGCTTAGAATGGGTCCAAAGATACACTTATTGTAAGAACATTTTTAAAACTGGTCCTAACGTACGAAATGTAATACATTTTATTTCTTTCAGATCGCAGTAACACTGCTCTCTTTGGCTGCGGCAGTCTCTGCTTTCCACGACGGTCTCTGGAAAGGAGAAGGGCTGGCGCAATCCCAGTGGCACGGCGAAGGCCACCCCCACGGACAATGGCAGGGCCAAGGCCTCCACGTCAGCCAATGGCACGACCGCAGCGGCCTCCTCAAGTACGGACCAGCTCCCCTGGCCCACGACGGTAGGGTGGTGGACACCCCCGAAGTGGCGCACGCGAGGGCTGCGCATCTGCAGGCCCTACACGGAGCCGCCCACGGTGCCGGGCTCTACGGAGGAGGCCAAGCCGTCGCAGCCTACGGAGGCGGATACGGTGGTGGATATGGTGGTGGATACGGTGGCGGATATGGGGGCGGATACGAGCAGGGTGGACATGGAAAGTGGCACGGACCCGCAGCTCACGTCGAGCTCACCCACGATGGAAAGTTTTTGAAGGATACCCCTGAGGTGGCACACGCTAAAGCTCAGCACTTTGCGGCCTTGGCTGCTGCTTCTCATGGACAGGGACATGCTTACGGGCCAGCCTACGGTTATGGTGCCTACTAATTTTTTCAACGCATGTCCGATGTTCACCTTCTGATAGGTTTTCGTGTTAGCCATAATTATTTGGATATTTAAAAAATATTTTTTTGATAAGTCTGAAATATTTCTGCAATAATTACGATTAAGAGACGTTTCATGCAATTCTAAATCATGAATCGTTTGAAGCGAACACACACACAAGATATATAAGTATGTTAACATATTTAAAAACTGTAAAATTCATAAAAACTTATTTATGTTCGATTCGATTCGAACAAAAATAACCGCTTTGCCGAAAAATCATTATTTGAAGTAATAAAAAAAGAAACATTTATTTAAAAGCTTAATTTTCATGTCTCACTGATTTTTTTAAGCACAATATTTGTATTTTATCATATATACTTATATATAAATTTTTATATTATTTTATATATATTTTATCATACATCGTCCTCTTAGATTATTTTAATATTATTTTACCTTATATAGTTTAAACCAACAGAAAATTTCAACTGGAAAAAAGGTTTAATAATTCATAATTATGTCATGCACATCCGCCGCTGGTTCTATTTCCACCATGTAGAAATTTGTCCCTTGCGGTGTCTCAAGAGATTGCGCCTTCAGTGCATTATCTCATGCAAAACATCGATTAGGTTATTTTCTTTCATCAAATTGTACAAGTGTAGGTATCTTATTATAAAAAATCTTAATTCAATATATGCTGAAAAATCTAACATTCAATTTTAACGCACAACAAGCATCAAACCTTTTTGGAATTTTACCCTCAAAATATTTTTAAGTTTAGTTATTAATACGTACAAGAAAGCTCTATATTTTTGTTTTATTTTAAGACCACCGACTTATGTTCAATAGTTTTATTTATGTAATATAATATGTTATTAATTTTTTTATATTTTTCCTATTCACCTTGTTTCACCTGCATTGTATACATATTATGATCATTAAATATATACATTCAAATATTTATTTTATCATTTCCAATAAATAACGAACACCTTCACAAAAAAATTAAGTTCATATTATAATATTATTAATACAAACATTTTTCTTTAGCCAAGGTTCAAACCTGAATGAACTTACTGTATTAATCCTCTCACCTCGATTCACAAATCTGGGTCTGCTATTAAAAATAATAATTCATTTACACAAAATTATAGAAAGCGAGGAACTACACATATTCGTGAATTTCTCAATACTCTGGATGTTCTAGAATAAATTAGAAACACCTAGAAATCAGTAGAACACACGGAAGTATACGAGAAGATTCCAGAAATCGAAGACTTGGCTTAAGCAGAAACGTCATCGCAATGATACATCCTTGTATTTGTCAGCTAGAGAAAACCACAGATAAGCGAACGGGTGATCCGACCAAATATAGTCAGCCAACCAAAAAAAATTGCAGTGCTCCAGGTGTGTTTGTAAATAGTAAACAATAGTTAAATTAAATTTTACTATTTCTTTTAGATCCCACCGCCACATACCCTTGACAATATTATTATCTAAAGAATAGCGGTTTATTGTAAAATAGAAGGAAAATTAATAACAAACCTAAAGATATCTCAATGAAGCTTAAGAAATAGAAAAAAAGTAACCCATAAAAAACAAGTTTTTATTATACTCCCTTTCTCATTTACTATTTGAAACTTTTTTTTCACTTAACCTAGACGTTGGGCTTCGGTCGGGCGACGCTACGAAAAGAAGTAATAAAAAAATTTCAAAAATCCAAAATTATACTCTAATCAGGTTTCGCATCTACCAGACGCGTTGAAATATTTTCATACAACTTAATAAGTTGTATGAAAAGACCATTCAAAATTTGAAAAATCCAAAAATGTATTAATTTTTTTTAACGAAAATTTGACATATCTTCTTGATCGTTGCCACGAGTCTGCTTGCAAAGTTTCAGCTCGATTGGATCACGGGAATATGCGTAGAGCGACCGGTTCGGGTTTGGTGGCACGGGGTTCAAGCCCCATCTCCGGGCGTTTAATTTGTTTTTTTTAGCCGTGAATTAGAACGAAATTACGGACTTTACACGAAGTTACGGGGACAGGCAGACGGACGGACGGACGGACAGATAACGAAATTACAATGTTTGATTATCTATCCCCTGCTTTTTTAAACATTGTTTTATTCCCAGCTAAAGGGTGCAATTTAATTAAATTTATTTTAGGTATGGCTGTGATTAAAGTGCTCCTGCTTTAAATATGATAAATTTAATATAATTGACAAGAATTCAGGGTTATATGGAATAACCTCACAGGACTATATTCCTGCCTTGATTATGAGTCGAAAATGTTCAAGCTATCATGACCAATAGTTATGGAGATATGCGACATCAATGTTTGCATTTTTTTTTTCAATATTTCTGAATTATTTTTTGTAAAACATCGGACTATCTTTACAGTAACACATATCGATTACAAAAATTCATTTGTTTCAATACAAGTTAAATAAAATGATAAAAACCTTGAAAAATTCCAATTGGAATTCGAAGGTTTTTATTTTTTTTATTTGACTTTTACTGAAGGGAATGAATTTTTCGTAGTCAATATACGTTACTGTGATGATAGTCCAACGTTTTACAAAAAATAAGTCAGAAATAATGAAAAAAAAATGCAAACTTTTAATGTCGCATATCTCCTTAACTATTGATATTAGGTCATAATAGCTTGAACATTTTCGACTCATAATCAAGGCAGGAATATAGTTCTGTGAGGTTATTAATGTTTTCCAAATAACCCTGTATACACTAATTTTTTGAAATACCAACATGTTGTTTTATTAGAGGCATCTTGCAAAACTGTATCTGTACGTAAGGATCCACTACAGTGTATATATATAACACAATATTACTTATTTGTCCTTAAATAATAATTGAATACAACATAAAAATAATACATTTAAAGCTTTCACAATTTTTCAGAGTTCACTGTAGTATCCTTTTATTTTTTTTTCCCGTTTTTTTTTGTATTAATATAAGTTACAGTTGCCGGCAAACTTCTTGAATTTCTTTGGCGTAGTGGGGAATGCGCAGAAGACAAAATTTGGGTCTCGTTGGTAGAATGGTACATGCGCAAACTCCCCCCCATTACGCCGTAAAATTTCAAGATGTTTGCCGGCTACTGTACCGTAGTGTTACTCCAAAATGTTGCAAAAAATAAGTAAAAAAAACTGGAAAAAAATGTATACTTTAATGTCGCTTACCTCAGTAACTGTCGACATTTCACCTAAAGTGTAAACAATATTTTCTATTCAAAATTACATGAAGGAGATTCCCCGGGTGTTTTTTCAACTAGCTATTAGACACCCTGTATATTTTGGTTGAACTTAATTTCAAATGAGTCCAATTCTGCAATAGCATTTTCCCACACGTGTAAAAGTACCCTTCGGTGGTTAATTATGTGGAACATTGGTCACACGAAATTCTAGTTTATGTTTTGAGCGCGATATGAATATCATTGACCGCACGTACCGATATCGTATTTCACCTTTGGCTACCTGTATTCGTGACCAATCTTGTGGTGGCAACTGGAGTATAATATCAGCTGGCCGTGCATCAATGTTATGATTTGTATTAACAGCTGAGCGCTGATGACGGCGATGACTGTCAGTGCTGACAAGACGTAGAAAATAAGAAGATAAAATCTCTGGTGAGAAAGAAGCCTAGTTTTCAGTGGGTGGGGATACTCACTATTTCACTGCCAAGGAAAGCATGCAAAAATAATTAAATCAGCAAAGAACGTCCAAAATACATACTTGTACAAAAGTATTAAGATCCTCCCTTATTAATGAGTTAAGGTTATTACTATAGTTATTACTATAGCTTTTGGCAAACTCAAACATATCTTCGAGAACAAAGAGATCCCAATTAGCCTAAAAAGAAAAGCCTTTGATTCATGTATACTGCCAGTGATGACGTATGGATTGGAGACTATAGCCCTTACAAAGAAAAGTGTAGAGAACCATGCTTGGAGTACGCCTAAGAGATAGAATTAGAAACGACGAAATTAGGCGTGGAACTAAAGTAGTGGATATCATGGATCGTGTAGCGAAGCTAAAATGGCAATGGGCAGGACACGTTGCAAGACAGGATACTACAAGATGGCCTCCCAGAGTTCTGAAATGGAGACCTTGGGAAAATAAAAAAGGCATCGGAAGACCTCAAAAGAGATGGGCCGATGATATTGTCGCTGTGGGGGGAAAGAAACGACTACAATTAGCCAACAACAGGGAAGAATGGAAAAATAAGGAAGAGGCCTATATCCAGCAGTGGAAAGACGAAGGCTGATGAAGAAGAAGAAGAAGATTACAATAGTTGTTAGACACGTTGGATATGTTAAATATAACGCATATTCTAACCGTATATTTCACTGAGAAGCAATTCTCGACGTTTTGCTGAAGTCTTATCTAGCGCCATCAGGTTAGCTTCCTATCACCGTGGGGGTGGAGGCCGAACCGATTGTTTCTTTCAAGGTCGTAAATTATGTGCACTTTGTTGTGGAGTCACTTCTTCTAAATATTAAGTGAAATATACGTTCGTTTAAAATATCCGTTTTATTTAACACATAAATATCCTCCCTTAGTGCCTTAATAACTCAAGGGATTATACCACCCAGGGAGCCTGAATACTGTCACGAGATTCTAAAAATTGAGGAGAATAGGCACATAATTAAAAAAATTAATAAACGTACCTTATCAATAAATTATTTATTTGTATCTCCAGCTAATCTATGTAAAAATATATTTTTTTGAATCAAATCAGTTTAATACATTACTTGCGTGTAAGAGATTCTGATAATCTCGAAACTTGATTGGTTAAATATGAAATTATAAATATGGTTAACTATAAAAATGAAAAAAATCTCAAGTAGAGAACAAAGTCAATGTTTTCCATCCATTTTAATAATCAACAAAATTCTATTCCAAAAATTCTTCAACGGAGGAAATAATAAATTTCCATCTAAATTGAAGCATAAAATGCTTAATAATTGGTTCCAGCATGTTTCAGACCTCCAGGAAGACCACCAAAATGATGGAGGGACAGGTAGTCATCCATATTTCAGGAGCAGAAGCCGAGAAACAAGAATATTTACTTATGTTAGGGACAACAGTCCTAATACAAGCAGAAGAATAAAAAACTAACCTAACCTAACCTAACCTAACCTAACTCATAAAAAACAAGTTTTTATAATACTACCTTTCTCATTTGTATTGTTTCCAATTTTATATTATATCAACATATTCTTCTTGCTTTAAGTTCACGTGGAAAATCTATTTCATGTATATTATTATCCTTTAAACTTATAGAATATTGAAAACGTAATAATTGATATAGGGGGGCACGGCGTCGGCAAACCGTCTGATCGGACCCATGGATCGAGTCAGGTTTCGCGCCTTCTCCAAGTATCGGGCTCCTTTCTAATTTGTATTGTTTCCAATTTGAAAAAAACCTTTAAAATTTCGAAAAATCCAAAATTATACTATAAATAATTTTTTTAAACAAAAATTTATTAGATCATTTTTATCGTCGCCACAAGTCTGCCTGTAATGTTTCGGCTAGATTGGAACACGGGAAAGGGTGAAAATGGATCAATTTTTTTTTTGGTAGACACGCAGACGCCACGATTTAAAAGAAAGGGAAAGTAAAAAATATGTTTCAAATAAAATGTTGAAATTCCAAAAGAAAAACTGCATTTATTTATGAAGCAATCCAATTTTATTACTGAAATTAAATGAAATTACTTCTGAATACAATATTTTCTATGATCAATCGCCCACCGTTGACACTTCAAGGTAAGTGCTTGCAGATTAAGTATCTTTAATGGTGGTCATCATGATGGTAGTGGTCGTCGTGATGGTGATGATCATGATGGAAGTCAACATGATGGTGGTCATCGTGAACATGACCATGGTGTCCGTAGTCATGGTCTTCGCCGTGAATAATGTCTTTGTAGGATTGCAACTCCAGTTCATATTTTGCTTTGTCAAGGGCTGCAAAGTGTTTTTCTTTGGCAATCTGCACCTCGACCGTGTCCACCACCTTCCCGTCTGGTCCTATTGGGGCTCCTTTTTCGTAGGCCAGGGCAAACGCCACCACAGAGAACAAAACGATGAACTGTAAATAAAAAAATAAATAATTTGAACAATATTTTATGTGTACGTTTGAAGAATACAATAGTTAATTAAGATAAATTATTTAAGATATTTATTTAGGAAACATGTATGAAAGTAATGAAGACAAATTATAGAAGTCTCAGAGAGACGAAGCTATGAATATGCTTATTATTGCATTATTTTTACTGTTGTCTCACATTATTACATTATTTTTATTGCATATTAGTTTTTTTTCTCATATTTACAAAGTATGTACTAAATACTATTAATTTCAATATAATGATACTCCTCTCCTACTCACGAATAATTATTACTCTTGTAGAAGAGAGATACCATGTAAAAAGTGTAAACTATCATTATTGTAAAAAAATGTATTTATCTATTTAATAAATAAATAGAAATGTGAAACGTATGTGGAAGTCTGGCCCAGGGCTAACAACCTATATGACCAGGCTTAAATGATCACTCTGCACCAGCGTTTCCCGAAAGGTGGTCCGCGGAACCCTGGAAGGGTCACGAGGGTTCCATCCGCATTCCGTCCGAGAGCTAAATGAAACGTTCGTAGAAAAGAGTCACCATCGCGCCGCATGAGCGCCGCAAAAATGATTTGAAGTAAATTAAGATGGAAAAAAACATTCATGAGCATACATCTAATACAAATAGGTTGGCTGAAGTAAATCGCGTCCACAAAACTAATTTCGGTGATCGTGCTTTCGCGGTGGCTGGACCAAAGTTATGGAACAAACTACCTAACAAACTGAGACAAACTGACAGCTTACCACTGTTCAAAAAACAACTTAAGACGCATTTATTTAGACAATCCTATAAAAACCTATAAAATCTAACCACAACAACGCTAGCTAATGTTTTCCACTCATATTGTGCACTCCGCGAAAACACATAATTCTTTCAGGGACTCACAAACTATTATAGTACTCAATTTTAATTCCACTTCTTGTATGCCACCTAGTGAATAAGTAATAGTAAATAAGTTTTTTCTTTTCTAGCAGTAAGTTGTATTGTAAGATAATAATTTCTCTATGTAAAGCGCCCTTGAGGTGAGTATTTCGCGAAAACGGCGCTATACAAATTATCCAATTATTATTATTATTATTATTATTAATAAGGGGTCATCCATGAAGTACGTCACACCAATTTCGTGATTTTTTGACCCCTCCCCCGTCCTTGTCACTAGTGTGACGTCACATGTTTAGCAATTTTACATTTAGAAATTGGCGAATAGAAAAAACACTTAGCATTCGATGGATTCACCGTGCGGGCGCCGGGTCCATCGCATTGCAGAGAGGGGAGCCGAGAACAGTGCCTGGGACTTGTGACCCAGGTGTAGGTTTAAGGGGCCCCCTTATGATGCATCAGCGCCCACCTCCACTGTTTTGGTCTCTCTCCCTGCCTAACCAAATCCGATAAGACTCCGTTAGTGCCGTTTTCGATACGCATTCTAATATGGAACTAACGGAAGATCTGGATAAGCCAAGATATTTCAGTAAGACGTATGCCGATAAACCTCTCGCGCCTACCTCTATCGCGTACAATTGAAGTATATAACCGTTTTAATTAAATTGTATTAGATTTTGAAATGTGACGTCACGAAACTTAGGACCCCTCCCACCCCTTGTCACACAATGTCACAATTCGTCGTGACGTACTTTATGGATGACCCCTAAGCCATAAAAGAGCATCTCCCGGAGAAGTTACAGGACGTCGTCGCGGGTACAGAATCCATTCTCAAATCTTACAAAACCATGGATGTGACAAAATTTGATCGATGGTAAGTGTTCATCTTCTCTAAAACAAAAATACGAATCAGAAGATTATCTGAATGATTTTTGGATTGGACTTAAAGACGAATACACTGCAATCGTTGAGAAGGCTATCACCGATGCGAGACTGGTTTTTCAGCTTACGCTTACACCAAAAACAAGTACAGAAATAGACTGGATGCAACTCCAGATCTTCGCAATCAATTGTCAGACATTAAGCCTAATTTAAGTGTTGTTATAAGAAAATATGTGAAAAAATTTCATTTTTCACATTAAAATTCACAGTTACATTGTATTTCTTTGACAGTTAATGTTTTACGATACCTATAATAATTATTTAATCTTTCTTTTTCAAGCCAAACACTAAAATTTTTCAAACTACAAGGTAATCTTTTTTGTTATCAAAATAGGGTTCCGCAAAGAAATTATGAACAATTAGGGTTCCGTGGCAAAAAAAAAATTGGGAACTTCTGCTCTACACAATGCAACGTTCACCACCCTTTATCGAAAGAACATCCACACGTTATCAAATTTTGAAAGTTCTATATGTAACTCAATTTTCATTTACTCATTCAATTCAATTCATCGACTCAAAACTAACAGGACCGTCTTCTTTATTTCTATTTGTTTAATTAGTGAGAGATATAAGTATAAGTATAAGAATGTTATTCTTTTTGCATTGTTATTCATGTGTGATCTCTTTCTGTCTTCCGATAAATAGTACTTTTATTGCAACTGGCGTCTAAGTAAGCAATGAGTTATAAAAATATTATTTTAATAAAGATTGGCTTTACATAAATAGTTTTTCATTATCCATGAGGGTAACTATATAGGATTGAATTATTATTATGATATTAATAAAGAAGAATCCCTCATGAAAC
Organism: Agrypnia vestita; assembly: GCA_016648135.1. Taxonomy (NCBI): domain Eukaryota; kingdom Metazoa; phylum Arthropoda; class Insecta; order Trichoptera; family Phryganeidae; genus Agrypnia; species Agrypnia vestita. The sequence goes on from JADDOH010002749.1 coordinate 137,540, forward strand.
CACTATACATTGAATAATCAACGTGTTTTGGGGCCATGAGTCTCTTCGTCAGAAAACAATATTTGCTAAAAGTAAAATTGAAAATATACACAAAATCAAAAATAGAAAGTAAGTTTAAAGGAGCTGTATAACTAATTAGTAATTTATCAGAAAATAAATTTAAATGACGACTTTTAGAAAAAGGATTTGATAATATTCGATGCGTTTTTAATATGTTTTAATTATTTGTTTTTTGTAAAATTTACTAAATATTATACAGAGTTGTTTAAAAAACATTAAAAACCTCGCAGAACTGTATTCCTGCCTGGATTATGAGTCGAGAACGTTCAAGCAACCATGATCTAATATCAATAATTATGGAGATGTACGACATCATAGTTCTCATTTTTTTTCAATATTTCTGACTTATTTTTGGTAAAAGGTTGGACAATCATTACAGTTACTTATGTCGAATATGTAAAATTCATTCTCTTTAATACAATTCAAATAAAATAATAAAACTTCGAATTCCAATTGGAATTGCAGACATCGAATTCCAATTGGATATCTGCAGGGTTTTTATCATTTTATTTAGCTTGCTTTGAAACGAATGAGTTTTTCTCGCTTGATGTTCTATATATATATAACTGTAATAATAGTCCAACGTTTTAATAAAAATAAGTTAAAGTGCAAAAGTTGATTTTACATTACTCCATGACTGCTTGAACATTTTCGACTCGTAATCAAAGCAGGAATATAGTCCCGAGAGATTATTATTTTTTCAAAGTAACCCTGTAATGTACTGAATATAAAACCTCTCTTTCATTCAATAATTTTTGAATCTTTTAATCAGCTTTATACGTTATACATTTGTACATATAATAGCCTAATACTAATAATAATGGTAATCCAACAAGTAAAATTTAGAAATAAATGTCCATATTTTAAAATATTTTTACAAAAGTATTATGGTATTAATTACCTTCAGCATGTTGTCTTCAGTAAACGTTGATCACTGAATATTAAAATAAAATGTGATGATTTCAGCTTTATTTTTTGTTTATATACATAAATAATGTATAAATGTCATTGTATGACACTTAAGCGAATTCGAATTGATTAGATTATTTCACATGGAAAAATCAATCGTTAAAATGTAATTATGGATATTGTTAATGAATTTCTCGATGCGCGCAGATAACAAATAATAATACACTAGCTGCAATCCGTCAAAAATGAAGGAAAAATGGTTGACATCTTTGTTAAACTCTAGTACATTATATTTACAGTTCTGTGACGGCAAATGGTTATAGATGCATTTTTTGTCATTTTTCAAGTTTCTTCTAAAAAATGTTCCAAATAGTATATTCTTTGATGTAGCAAAAGGATAAGGGCTTTAACTCAAACATTGACCGAGTTTCAAGAAGATATCACTACACACGTCCCTCGAGAATGGTCCAATCTATAGACGTGCCACTATAACTTGGCGTGCGAGGGAGGGCGTCGCTGTCGTGGAACAGAAGTTGTCAGGGTGTAAATTTATTACACAATGCATAATAAGAATGTCCGGTGACCGGTGTCGTATTAAATTCAGAAATTTGGTCGGGCAGCACTAAAGAATCCATGCAGTAATGGTGGTCGTTCTATCTGTCAAACTGTCAGACTTTAATATCGGTCCATTATTCGCTTTTTCAGCTTCGCAAAACTTTCTTGCACCATCCCGGACTGTTTAGGATGTTGTGGACCTAATAATTCAGTGTATATTGGTAATAAAGATGATACAGCTCGCACTCAAAGACGAGAATGAACTGAATGACAGGGCGAGGGGTTACCGCCGGGTGCGGGCGGGGCGGGTTTTAGTTCCAAATTCGCCGCACGCCAAGTTACGTTGGGCGAGCAATAGTACGCATGGTTCGTGCTGGTGGCAAATTCATGAAGGTGGCAGAATTAAAAACAGAAGATATCTTTTCCTTCAAGTCATTGTATTCCCAAATCTCGTCTTGTGATTCATCTCCGAGAGCAGTACGAGAATTGCGGTGTTTAGTCATTGCTCCGTGACCTTTCACGGAGGCTGGAGGATGGCAAAGCAGCGCCGCCATCGCACGGGTGACATCCACCAAGTATCAACTGTCGGCAGATGAGTTATTATTTCTTCATGACGTCATGCAGGTTATCTGCCTACCACTGCGGAGCCCTGACCCAAACACGCTTTTATTTTGATTATCTATGAAAACATCCTGACAGAGCTATTCGTGTTATCTTGCATGTATTGTTTTAATATGTGTGCGACATATAAACCTAATCAGACTTTGGATTTTTGAAAAAAAAAGCACTTAAAAGTTAAAAATAATACAAGTATCATTACCAGTGGCGACATCTATGTATACTATTACATCATGAAAATTTCTAAATTGTACCCATTACTGTTAGTGTCTCATTAAATAAAAGAAAAAAAGTATTGAAAAATTGTGTTTATATTGTTATTAGGATTTATTTGTCCTTTCGCATCTGTATTATTTATTATATTGTCATTTATAACCCTGTCAATCAAATTTTTTTAAGAAACCGTCGGTAGATTTACATACACTACAAATCGCTTTACTGTTGTTTCTATTTTGTTACTGTAGGATGCTTTTTAGAGATATTGAACTTTAAAATAAAATAAACTACGTAAAAATCGTGGCTTGTTCGTCTTGTGGTTAGGACTCTCGCCTCGTGATCCAAAGGTCGCAGGTTCGAATCTCACTCCAGACAAGCAAGTTAGTCCTATTTTCATAGCACAAGCGTTTAGCTTAATTGAAAATAGTAAGAATATTGATGTGACACGAATTCCGTGTTCGCATCTCTATTTAAAAAAAAAATGACAATGGCAATGGCTTTATTAGAACCGAGGGTGACATTGAGGGCAAACCCACCCCTATAACCTAGGAACATTTTATAAACTATAACTCCTACATTGGTCCTGCTCATTCGCCAAGTGGTTGGCAATTCTTAATGCAAAAAGATGTTATGTATTTGCTTTCTGCTTTATATTATTATTTTTTATTGTTTATATTTCTTGGACATTCACTGTGTAATAATTTATAGACATTTTATTTGAAATATTCATTCATTTAATGTACACTTTACCGTATTTTTTTAAAAGCCCTGAAGGGTGTTAACAAATAACTTTTTTTTTTTCAATTGGTATTTTGTAGATTGACATTTTTAAAAATTAATTTTATTACTTGTTTTAATCTACTTATATTTGGTATATTATTTCAGGTGTTTATACAGTGTATAGCGTTTTATATTGCAAAACCTTTTTAATATGAATTCTGAATTTGCGAATCATTTATTAGAAAATTATAACGGTTTTGATAAAGATTTAGAACTTTATATTTTACAACTAAATAATTTTGGTCTGAAATTAAATAATTTAGAATCATTAGAAATTAGTAAAGCATGTAAAACTAAACAAAATATTATACATAATCAATTAAATTTAACTAGTCTAATTCTAATTTTTTTCTAAAAATTTTGCGTAATCAAGAACTTCAGCAATAATATTTAAAAAATAAATTATTTTCAATAATTTAGAAAACCAAAACAAAAGACGTCATTCATTTTGATATTTTGACATATATAAAACACTCCCACAACGGAAAGGTTTTTCTTAAACATGTAGGTGTAATCAATCAAATATAAGTAGATTAAAATAATTTTTTAATAACAAACTTAAATAAATATTTATATACTTTTATTAAATTTGACTTAACTTTAAAAAAACTATAAACTAAGGTGCTCTTCACATAGTATTTGGCGAAAAGACATCACTTCTAGGAGTATTATGTTTTAACTTCGTCTTAATACACTTTTTATGAAAAATTAAAAAAAAAACTTCTGGCTAACTAAAATGGAAATTCTGACACGAGGTTAAAATGGGGCCTCTTAGAACCCACGTCCACGGTTAAAGGTTAAACTCTTGCATTTCTATATACATATATTAAAGAAAAGGCATTGTTTTTGTGAAGTTGCAATTTCAGAACAAAGTTCTGTGAATTATTAGCATTTTTTTTATTAATCAATTAGAAATGACATACAGAAAAATCAAATAACGAAAAAATATATCAGCTGCTACCTGGATTAACATTTCCTCTCGACCACATCATAGAGTGTCATCGAATTCTTGGATTGACGAATGAAACTGCTCGTCTTTCAAGCGTATGACAAAAAAATTGTATTTAGCAGTCTGTGTAAAAAAAGTGAGAAAATTAGTAATGAGTAAGTTTGCTCAGTTTAGTTAAATTTTTTGAAAAATAATTTTCTCGCATCTCCAAATACGCGTATGTCGAATTACGTGTAAGTCAAGGTTCCAATGTATTTAATTTGAATTTATTTCGTCGATTTTTTAGTTGAGTACAGCTTATTTAAAAGTACACAAATTTGTTAATCAATTTGAAAAGACATGGAGAAAAATCTAATCAACGACAAAATATTTTAGCTGCTACCGAGATTCGAACCAACGGACCTCCATTCTATCCGGGAATGGTGAGTTATCCAATTTCGCTACAGCAGCCTAGTACATAAAAGTAAATTTTTCCACCTTATATGTAGTCTCTTTTATTAATTGATTAACATAGATATGGAATAATATTTATTATATATATTTCTAACTGATAAATAAATATATTAAAAATTCACAGAACTTTGTTCTGAAATTGCAACATCACAAAAAAAATGTGTTTTTTTTTAATACATTTATTTAAAAATATTGACTGCACACCACTGGGTTCAGGGTTTAGGTTAGGTTAGGTTTTAAATAAAATTCTTATAATAAAGTTGAACAAATGAAAAACATTTATTTATATCTCATATTCCATGTAACTCAATTTGCGGCTTATTTGTCTAGGGAAATACATAACTGCATAGCCCATAAAAGATGCAACGTTGTAAAAACTCAAATTAATTTCAGGAACATGCAAAAACAGAATATTTTTAGATTTTAAGATGGTCGTAGTGAACGTAGTGCGGTTCATGGTGAACATCTACATGGTGGTCGTGATGGCCATCGTGGTGGTCAACGTGGTGGTGGTCATCATGGTGGTCAACATGATGGTGGTCCTCATGGTGGTCAACAAGATGGTGGTCATGTTGATAATCATGGTGATGATCGTGGTGCACGTCCCCATGGTGGACGTCCTTATATTTATACAGTTCCAGACCATCGCCCAACTTGAAGTCATCAGCAAACACGGACGCCACCACAGCGAATAGGAAAAGGTACTGAAAAACGAAAAATTATGTTATTAAAATTATTTTGTCTCAATACAGAGTCCTCCAACGAGAGAGAAATGGTATGATAAACCTCACTTACTTCACATCGATAGGTAAATAAGATATTCAAAAATATTTTTTTTAAATTGTCTATTTCTATTGTAACGAAATGCTAAGCGGAGGGAATCGCGAACTGTCCGAATCCCTTGCAATATCTCACAACAATTTTTCTAGGTTGTTCCATGAACAACCTAGAAAAAGGGAACCTTCTCATAAACACAAGAAAGGAAAATAATCTTCCTGTGAGTTCGAAAGACCAGCATATCGCGAATTTGAGTGGGATCGACAGCTGGGCAAAGGAGAGTTGGCTTGACATTTCAATCAGTGCGAAGTACGGAAAAGTGGGTGACGGCGGGGTTCCCAATTGCGGAATTTCGGAGCGACAGATATGGAGCGAAATAATCAAGCGAGTTCTAGCGAATGTTAAATAAGATGTTCCCAGCCACAACAAAGTGTTCATAGACGAGTGCTAGCTTACGAAATAGTTTGATTTAAAGAACAGTGTATTATATAGTATTCGTGTTAAGCTATTTTGGGAATTTAAAAATTAATTTATCACTATTTAATACATCGCTGAATTATTTCCAGTGTTTTCATCTGTCTGCCAAATCCACGACCCGCGACAATATTACACCGAAAAAAAAATATATAAATGAAGGTAAATTCCTTATTCACAATTTGTACCTATACTACCTAGACTAAGCCTTGTTTAAAAAAATACTACGAGCTTTCTTCTATTTTTGTTTTATATTCGAATTTTAATTTTGAAACAATTATGAAAAGGTGAAACTAAATTCTCTTAAAAGGTATAAGAAATTTTTAAAAATACGATTTGTTTACTAAGTTTATTTCCAAGAACACTTTGCAGAATAGATGTATCTTAGACAGTCGGGGGACATTCTTCCACTGTTATTCACTGAACTATCCTAAAGAATTTGTTTAGTTCACTAATGTAATATTTTTCACTCAGTAATTATGCCTCATTTAATTTTTATTTACTGGTATATTCCATTCAAAAAAAAATTATTCAAGTAAAAATTTACCTTCAAAATTCTTTTTTACAATTAATTCAAATGTAATATTTTATTTAATCGGAAGAAGATTTTATTTAATAACATTTTTTAAAGATATATAATATATCTTGATTAGTGATGTCCCCTGGGAATAAAATCCAATATTTTGCTCTTGAAAAACATATTTTTTAATCAAAATTAAAGTTTTTAGATTAAATAAATTTAAAAAAATATTACTCACTTTGATCATGTTGCCTCTGGATGTCTTTTACGCCACAATTCTCAAAATAGACTGTATAATATTTAGTGTTTCGGCGTCTTTATATATATTTAAGTGCAATGACAATTTTATTTCTTTCATCATTAAGCATTGTAATGTTAATAATGATTATATTTTTCTTCTAATGAAGTAGTGATGGGAAAGCCTAATTACGCAAGCGCAATTAGGCTGATTTTCTGTAATATAGCTGGAAGCGACTTATTGCACAAACTTATAATAGTTCTTGTCTTGTGTAGTTTTATACATACATACATGGCTATTTATCTTCAAGGCAATATAAAAGATCAGATAGCCCTCCATCTATGCAGTCCTCAAACTAACACGGTCCTCATAGATTTCTTCCATTACACTTCAAAATTTTGTCACTGCCTTTCTAATTTTAAAAGGAAGACACTTTTGTATTATGCTTGTTTAAAGGACAGTACAGAGGTATCGCAGAGCGAGCTGTCAGACCCACGACAAAAGCTGTCAAATCAACGACAAATGGTCCACTAACATTTAGACCAATGAAAAAAGATCCACGTAAAAGACCCACTGACTTTTGAGCCAACGACTACTAACATTTGGTCCAACAACATAATTTCCACGACAAAAAGCGCATTGACTTGTACCAACAAAAATAAGCCCAAGACAAAATGCCCATGGACATTTGGTCCACAACAAGAGACCCGGTCATATTTTAACTAACGACAAAAGATTTACGATAGAAGTTAATGACATTTTGCCCACGACAAAAGGGCCAATGACATTTAGAACGACGACAAAAGTCTCACAGAAATTAGGTCAATGGCCCGGCCGTTTAATGTGGTTTTTTAGCCGTGAATTTGAAAGGACTTATGGAGGTTACACGAAGTTACGAGGACAAACAGACAGACAGACGGATGGATGGACAGACGGACAGACAAGGAAATTATTATGTTTGGTATATCAGTAAAAATAAACGAAATTTAATACTTATGTGACAGAACATAATGAATTTTTTTTTTAGGTGTAACAGGCCAAAAGGCCCAAGTACAGAAGTGAAACACATCACAAAACACCCAGGCTTGAGTAAATCACATAGATTAAATTGTGACCTCTCCGGGAATCGAACCCGGAACCCTCGGTATGAGAAGCCGATGTCATGCCCACTGCGCTACGAGGGCCGCCTGTAAATATTAAAAGCTAATTATTATGTTAATTATTGTGATTGGAATATTCGGTTTCTTTTCAAAAAATGTATTTAGGAAAAAGTCATGCTCCTTCTTTTAAAATAATGTATTTAGGAAAGCCATGTTCCTTGTCTCACTGCATGCCCCTGGTGTCTAGTACCACTGTCCTAGAGGTGCAAACTTTTGTCCTCCTGTGCAGCCGTCAGAAGGACCTGGTCATCACAATCCCAAGGTCGAACCTTTCCAGACTTGTCGTCTAAGCTGGTATCTCCAGCTTTGGAGTGAACGAACCACTCTCGGTAAGCCAATTCGCTAATCGTATCATCATTCCAGATGACGAAAATTTTACTATATAATTCGGCCGCGAGCTAGGGCTGCCAGAACAGTGCCATCTAGCGTCTCGGTAGCTTTAGTAACGGACATTGTTTTAAAGATAATTATGCTTTTCATACCTCATCATTATTTATGCCATCTGGTAGCATCAGTGACGGACATTGTTAGGAAGAGAATTATATTTTTAAATTTTTATTTTATTTACTATAGTCATATCATCCCAATTATAGTAATTACGTAGTCTGTCTGTTCGTCCGTATGTCTGTCTGACCCCGTTACTTCGTGTAACGTCCATAAACTTTTTACGTAATTTTTTAGTATTGATGCGACATATATTCTCTGTTCGCGTTTCTATTTATTTTTAAAGAAAGGTCTATTTTAACTCCCTTTATAATTAACTCGTAGCGTCTGCTTGCTTGACGAATTTTTGTTTAATCGATTTTAAACCCTTTTCCCGTGATCCAATCGAGCTGAAACTGACTCGTGGCGACGATCAAGAAGATCTATCAAATTTTTGTTAAAAAAAATTAATAAATTTTTGGATTTTTCAAATTTTTAATGGTTTTTCATACAACTTACTAAGTTGTATGAAAATATTTCAAAGCTTCTGGTAGACACGGAACCTGATTATAGTATAATTTTGGATTTTTGGAAAAATTTTATTACCCCCTTTCGTAGCGTCGCTCGACCGAACCCAACGCGTAGTTTAAGCGCGAAACCAGTTTCCACTAGTAAATGAGAAAGGGAGTATAATAAAAACTAGGTTTTTATGGGTTACTTTTTTTAATTTTTATTACACGCGCTTCGCTTTATGAAATTATTATCAATCATTGATAATGCCCTCGTAATATCCTATATTTGTTTATTTACTATAGACCTAAAATGAAAAATGAAAAATCAGAATTTTAATACCATCTTTAATACATACACATAAATGATAATATTCTTAAAAATGATGCAAGTCATCGTGTGGTTCATGGTGGACATCTAAACGGTTGTCTTCATGGCCAACATGGTGGTCAGCGTGGTCATGTTGATAATCATGGCGATGCTCATGGTGTCCGCCATCATGGTGTAGGTCTTTATATTTATACAATTCGCCGTACTTGTAGCCATCAGCAAACACGGTCACAACAACAAGAAACAGGAAAAAATACTGAAAAAACATAACAAAATGATTATAATTTATCTCCTTTGTGCTTGCTACAGATAAGTTATAAATTTATAAATATTTTAACTAAGATAAATTATGTAAGTCCCACAGAGACGAAGCTATTTAGAGGGGAAACGTGTATGGAATTCTTTATAGGGTGGTCCAGTGCTCGTGACCTGTATAAGCTGGTTACAATAAACTAATATAAAAAAATATGAATCATCTCTATGTACACCCAAAAAAGCATCATCTGTATATTATTTGGTTAAATTTTTGCAGCAATATTTAGATGGAAGGAAATTCAATAGTATTAGTGAAAATTGATATTAGGACAATGATGATAAAATATTTTCGACTCATCAATTAGACAGGAATCTATTAGTTAAGTATTTTTGACAAATTCTGTCGCACCCTCTATTTAAAATAAAATAAATAGTATTAAAATATCGGACTTCCTTGTTGATATGTGAATTTATTTTTCAAAATTTAAAATAATATTAGTTTAAAATTGTATTATGTTAAATCACCCCCCTGCTCAGCGACCCGTTACTCTACTTATATATTATAATTTATTTATAATTTCTGTATTTAGGTTAATTATAAATTACACCTAATGATGAGAAGGACTGCTCCTCTCGAAACTATAGTCGTGTTAATTTTAACTCAAACTTTTACTTTGTGCATTACAAAGTTAAATTTACTTTTAATTAAAATAATCATTTAGCACCATAAAGTAACCGCCATATCAATAAATAATATTACAATTTTATATTATAACACAATTGTTCAAACAAAACTTCAGGAAATAAATTATACGAAAAACAATTCAAATATTTATTAGTAGGTAACATACAATAATTCAAGTACTTATTAGTAGCAAAAATACTGTTTAATTACGTACTTTAATCATGTTGGCTGTAGAAATCTTAAATGCCAGAAGAAAACTATCATATATTCAGACCATCGTATTTTTATATATACATTAGCTGTCCGTATCCGGCGTTGAACGGTAAAGAATAAAGTTGAAAATAATTTTTTGTGGGAAAACAAAGATTTCATTATTTTGCAAAGCCTCTAATTAAAACATTGCTTCCATTTAATCAAGGCTGGGACGGATGTCTAGGGAAAAAATATTATTTCCCTCGGGAATATGTATACAAAATTTGGGTCCAATCTGTCAAGCGGTGTGGATTTGAAGGGTAAATATATCTGAGGGAAGGGATGGGTTCGAGGGGAAAGGGGAAATATCACCTTTGTTACCCGACTGGTCTTAAAGAATAAGTATACAAAATTTGGGTCAGATCGGTCAAACGGTACAGATTTTCATGGAATATATACCAGAGGAGGGGGAGTGGGGTAAGCGGTGAGGTGGAAAATGTCACCTATGTTACCCGCCGGGTTCCTAAGACACGTATCAAAATTTGAGTCAGATCGGTCAAAGGGTTTAGATTTGAAAATAAAATATTTCGGGGGGGGAATAGAGGGGAGAGTAAAATATCACCTTTATTACCCGCCTCGTCTTAAAAAATAAGTATGCAAAATTTGAATCAGATCGGTCAAACGGTACAGATTTGCATGAAAAATTTGTCAGAGGGAGGGGGGATAAAGTTGTAGGAGGGAAATGTCACCTATGTTCCCCACCGGGTCCCAAAAAGTATGTGTGCTAAGTTTGAGTCCGATCGGTCGAACGATGTAGATTTGTACAGAAAATATATCTGAGGGAGGAAGTGGGGTAGAGAGAAAATATATAACGGGGTGGGGAAGGGGTAAAATGGGAGAGGGCAAATGTCGCCCATGTTACCACCCGGGTTCTAAAGCATAACTGTGCAAAATTTGATTCGAATCGGATAAACGGTGTAGATTTGTATACAGAACAGACAGACAGACATTGAGTTTTATATGTAAACTAAATGATAATTGTATCACATGTGTCATTAAGCAAATGATCGTCCAATACGTTTAGAAGATAAGGGTTATTATTAATGTTTTTTTCGAACAAAGTAATGATCGGAAAGTCTTACTACGCAAGCAATTAAGTAGAAACTAGTTTATTATTTTTTGTGACGTCATACAGACAACACTACAATATTCTTATCCCACCACATATAATGCATAAGTAATAGGTTTAAAATAAAGAGACAAAATAAAGAGTAGCTTGTTGGTCTTGTGGTTAGGACACTGGCCTCGTGATCCAAAGGTTGCGGGTTCGAACCTCACTTCAGACTAGCAAGTTAGTCCTATTTTCATAGCACAAGCGTTTAGCTTAGTTTGAAAATAGTAAGAATATTGATGTGACACGTATTCCGTGTTCACATCTCTATTAAAAATAATAATAATAATAATAATAATAATAATAATAATAATAATAATAATAATAATAATAATAATAATAATAATACCAACCACCATGGCGTAATATCACTATACCTACATACATGGCAGTTAAATGGTACAATGTGTATATTGTTATCGCAAAATAAATTTCAAAATACGAGCAATTTAAAAAAATAAAATCTTTGAATTTGGACAACGATAGATTGTTACATTACCTAAATTTTTCAAATTGCTTCTGTTTAATAATAACTTCTACTTCTAATTTAGCTTACATTAATGTACGTAAAAAAGTATTAAAGTACCTATGTATATATTATTTTACAAACTCATTATTTTATATTTTATTTTTAATTTTTACACTTTAACAATAATATACTTTTAATAATAATATACCGGTGTGTGATAATTCAATAATTGATAAAGTGTCTGTGAATGTTAAATTGATTAATATAAAACAATAGCTTTCTCTTTTCAGGTACATGTGTACTTTTATCATTTTTTAAATTTTAATGTGAAATATTATGTTCTTTTATTTATTAAATTATATACTCTTTTCAGAGCAACGCAAAACTATTATTTATTATTATTACTTACACAAACTTAAATATTTGGAAAACCACATTATATTTATATTATTTTGTTCTCACTGTCAGCTGCTCATCTCGGCACAGGTTCCTCCTAGTGAGATGAGCGGCTCCATTCTAAGACACGTATCAAGCAGGAGTCTATCTGTAAAGTATAGCGGGGTATAGCTCTGTTACACCTTGTATGTTCAATGTGGTACAAAAGTAGTAGCGAGATGAAGAATTGCGTGCGGCTATAGTCAAGAATACAACCGTACTTGAATTTTAATTTAAAAAAATACTAATTCTAGTGTAATAAAGGGTCCTGATTACATAAATGAAGCCAAATTTTCCCGCTTGTTCGTTTAAAAGCAGTTATTTCTTGGTTAAAACTGATAAATTTTGACACTTCACGCCATAGATGCCCATATATAAAATATATGTTTTTGCTGTTTTATTCATAGAAATTGACAAATCACGTTTATCATAAGAGGGCCCATTCATTATCAAACATGTCAACCATACGATCCTGCATTACGCCGCGCCGCGCCCAGTGCAATATAATGTATGCCCCACATTACCTAAGAAAATATTATTGCGAATTTGAATCCGTCTTTAATCAAAATTTGCCTTTTCCCTACCGAATACGTCATCTAGACTTATTTCTATTTTTAACACAAAATTGGCCTTTTCCCTACCTGATACAACATCTAGACATAACATTAATTTTCTAATGCAGGATCTTATGGTTGACATGTTTGATAATGAATGGACCCACTTATGATAAACGTGATTTGTCAATTTCTATGAATAAAACAGCAAAAAATATATTTTATACACGGGCACCTATGGCGTGAAGTGTCAAAATGTATCATTTTTTAAACTTGAAATAACTGCTTTTAAACCAGCAAGCGGGAAAATTTGAATTCATTTATGTAATCAGGACCCTTTATTACACCAGGAACAATTTTTCTTTTATCAAAATTCAAGTACGGTTGTATTCTTGACTTATTCCTTGCGTGCAGCATCCTTATACAGACATCTCAGAAGCAATTTTCAATAAATCACCTTCGCTTGAAATGTAGACTTTGTGGATTGTTTCATTCCGTGGTAATGGGAGTGGCTGCACAGCTTGCACCGCCTTCCTGGTAGCTGATATCTCATTCATTAAAGCACAAATTCTCTGCTGTCACGATGACCTTGCCCGCTGGTGGTATGGGAGCAGCGAGTCCTTCAAGATTAAGAGTTCATTGTTGTTTAATTAAATACCTCCGATCCAGTTTTCCAAGCTTCGACGAATTTGACTTATTACAGTCCAATTAAAATTGAAGTACACGATCCTGTATTTAACCATTGCATTTTGATAACGACCGGTTTCAGAGCGGCCGCTCCCTCTGCTGAGCGGTAGGCATCTATTTAAAAATCATTATGGTCCTTTAAAGTAATTGGCGTGCCGTAAATTGGTCACGATACTGCAGTAATATCGACGGTCCCTACGTAAACTCGGACATCTACCAAAAATACAATATAATTTCTTTTGTACAAATACATAGAAAATACTCTTTTCCGAAATACAAAATTAAAAAAAACATATTTATCTTTATTTCAGATCATAAAACTGATGTAAAAGCGGACGAATATGTTTATTTTGTATATAAAGTCAAACTTTAAAGGGCACTCCTATAAAAATTTGATTTTTTTTTGTAGGTGTCTTAGTTTATGTTTACGTCAATATTCTGTACGTTGTTAATTTTAAATTGAACTTGAAATTTACAATATTATTTTAATATTAATTCATTTTTTGGAATATATCATTTTTACAATAGATCGATTGTCAGTTGTTTGTATGTCAAAGAATCAATTAAAATTAAATGACGATCAGTAGGTACCTATTGATCTTGATTTACATAAATATAAAAGACTTATTTTATTAAGTAATAAGGTTGTTCCACTTCAGGTGTATATTAATAAATATTACAAGGTACTTGATATTATCTATTTATTATGATTCGAATTATGAGTATCGAAAAGCAACATTGCCCTAATATCAATAGGAGGTATGTGATATCAAAGTTCGCATTTTTTTCAATATGCTAATGAGAACCGTTAATTGTAGGTACCTTGTCGCGATATTGTTGTATTTTGTACGGAATCAATAAACTTTAAAGAATATTCTGGACTTGACTGACTGAAGATCCCAGACTTCCAGACAAAATGATCCTTCCTAGACCAACGAAAAGATAACACATCGATGATAGATAGCATATAGATTATTTTTTAATTAAAAATAATTGAGTTAAATAAACGATCTTTAACACAATAATCAATTATATTGTTAGATCAGGATATATTATAGATGTCTCATAGAGACGAAGCTATATTTTACATGGGAAACTACATATGGAAGTCTTTTTGGGTGTTCGTAGGGCTTCGTCTCTATGAGACATCTATAATATATAATGATATCTATAATACATATATAAATATAGCTTCGCCTCAATCAGACATCTATAACATATCTTAGTTTATGATGTCCTCCTGGGAACAAATCCCAGTATTATGTTCTTGAAAAATTTGGACTTAAAATATTCTGAAAATTGTTGAAATTGAAAAGTATTCAAAAACAATATTGGATTATATAAAAACATCTTTTATGTACCAGTAACATAAAATTAGAGTGTGAAATACATCTGTACCTAATTATACTTGACGGAATAGACTTATTAATCATCTAGTTTTCTAGTCTTAAGTAATCATGGAAAAATTTTAAGAATAACACTATTTGAAAAATAAGTTATACATTATTTTAAAATGTATGTTCTGAGCACACAATTGTTGAATTCTATGCAAAGAGAAATATTAATTAATTAAGATAAATTACAGAAGTCTCATTATCTATTTATTTATTTTATTTCTATGGTTTACACATATTACAATAAAATAAGAATCTTATACATATCTAGATAACAGTGTACATTATATATGTAAATAATATCTGCATGCATGATCTATTGGGAAATGTGTATGGAATTATTTAAAATTAAATATACTATGACATGTGAAGGACTGTAGACGTCTCTAGCGAATATATGAAGGAAATTGATTTGGAACATATACACAACTTTTAAAAATTTGATAAAGTTTGGATGTTCTTGCGTTGGAACTGTTGAACATTGCTTTATGTAGAGTGATCATCGAAGCCAGCTCATATATGTTGTGAGCCAATTTTAGTTTGGGACTTTGAACAACTAGCCCACACATCAAACTAATTTTGAAGAGGAATTTGTATCCAAAAATGGATCAAACATAAATTTTACAAGTCTTAAAGGGATATTTAAGATATCAAAGCCATTATTAAATAAAAAGTTTTTGGATAGAATTACTTTGATTATTAAAATTTATTAATTATTAAATTAATTATCCTCTTTAGAAATTATTGCCACCGGCAATATTTATATATACTTTGTCATGGAAATTACTACTTTTCGACTGTAGATAGCGGTAGCAACAACTTCAAAAAATTTATGTGTGGATGTTCTTAGGGTGGAATTGGTGTTTACACTTAACAGTGCAAATGCACTGTATACAGTTAAGCCAACACGTACAGGTCATAAGTCCCGTAGCCACCTTAAGACTTCTATACATGTTTCGTATATATGTAAATGGCTTCATTTTTGTTAGACTTCTGTAATTTAATATTATTAAAAATTATTTCATTAATTTTTTTTTTCAATTATAATTTATTTAATTATTAATTTTACTTACAAGGTTATTTCTCTCCGTTGGTGGTACACTGAATTGGAGACAAACTTGGACCAGTTAACATCACTCGTATTTCATCTCGCGGTCTATTCATTAAAACGCGGGCACATTTCCGTCGGCTGGTTGCAAGGGCGGCTCGTGGCGCAATCGTCGATTATTTAATTTCGAGAATAATAAAAAGCGCAGTGGCTTTATTTTAAATGATAACTGGGGTTCTAATTTGTATCAAGTGTATTTTTTTCATTTCATTACCGATAAATTGGCGCTTATTGGACAAAAGACATTTAATTGCTTGATACATAGGTACACATATAATACGTATAAATATAGGATAATATGTTGCAAACCTCTCGGCCACTACCTACCTTACTAGATATTTATAAATACTTGTTCTGAGTTAGGTAGTTATTTTATCATTTCACCAACTTAGATCGATGTTTGACATTTATTTTGAAAGAAATTACCTACTTGTAAAAATTTTAAAACATGCATAATTGTTTTGCATTTCCTATCCAAACAGCGTCTTTCATATGGATCTACAAAAGAAGTGGCAATAACCTGAAATAAAGAAGAAATAAATAGGAATGCACAGAAGAAGAAACAGGACAGAACGTAATTTGGCAAAAAGATAAATAAAATCACAAAAAAGTAACAAGCAGTACTTAAAAATCTATAAAATATGATAGAATAAATAAAATATTGAACATAACAAAATAATTATATAAGTATACAATATCCTGATGAAGGGGTCAGGGGCTCTGAAACATATAATTGATATTTTTTAATACAAAAGTGGTGAAAACTAAGTTAATTTTATTAATTATATTATTTGTGATGGTTAAATCATCCCTCGGGAAATCACCATTTAAGCTTTTGATTGGTTAGTATTGACTTCACGGTGATAAAAAATTCATTGCATGATGCGTGGATACTAAAATTTCACTCTCGACGCGCCTAATAAAGTAAACAAAAATTTATTTTTTTTAAATTAGAAAGACATTTTTAATGTTATTATATTTCCTTAACCACGCACCGCCACTGTAAAAAGTGCAAGTGCTTAACTCGGGCAGCTGTCCACCCGGCTACGGTAATTGAGTGCATGCTCCAAGGTAAAGTATGGAGGAATGCATTCTACGCAGGGTTTCCAATCTGTTTTATCGTATTTTTATTATTCCAATTTTCTCCCTGTACAATGACGATCATGAAATGTTGATGAAATGGTAAATCAAAATAAGCATCAGATCCTACCAGTGATGACTAAAACCGTTAATTCAACGGATAATAACCGTTTTTGAGATTTAAATCGGATAATATCAATGATAGGTAATTTAAATAATAATTTTAATAATGATAGATAATTTAAATAGTTTCGTCTCATAGAGACGAAACTATTTAAATTAGAAACATGACGGGGAAAATGTTTATAAATAGTGTATTTATCTAAAGAAAATATATTGCGCACTATGTAATAGAATACAAATGGTTTGCGTCCTTGGTAAGTTTCGTCCGGGGTTCAAGCCCCATCTCCGGCCGTTTAATTTCGTATTTTTAACCGTGAATTCGAACGAAATTGCGGACGTTACACGAAGTTATGGGGACTGACAGACAGACGAACAGACAATGAAATTTATATAATGGGGATTTTCAACCACAAAATTTATTATTATTAATAATAATAATAATAGTTTTTATTCATATCTTATTTTATTGAATTGTATTACACTTCGACTGCCTAACTAGGGATTACCTGTTTGAAGGCAGTCGACTATTTACATACCAAAAAAAGAAGAATATAATTTAGTATACATTACAATAAATTTTTTAAATGAACAAATATATAATAAATTTAAATTTGATAAAATAATTACGAACAGAAATATAGAATCATCGGTAAAGTAAGGTAAAGCAAAAAGAGAAATCGAAAAAAAATATAAATTACATAATATATAACAACAATTTTAAATAAGCAAAAAACATTGAGAGAAAATTATACAGCATTACAAAGGAATTCATTTTAGGGTTTTCTCAGATAGTCCTCGTCCGATTTCAATGAGCCACCCATTTCATTGTTTTTTTAGACCATGTGGTCTCATTTTTTTAAAGTTATATAAATTTTTGGGCCTAGATATGCATAATGCGTTTGTCCTAACTTCAAATTCTTTTTGTCATTTCTTAGCCATCCTTTTGCAGAATTTCTAGTTTGGTATTGGTGGTTTGATTGGACATATTATATATATTTTTATTTTTATTTTTATTGCTATTTATATTTTTATGAACATGTAAAATCACTTTGTGAATATAAATTTGTCATTAAATATCAAAAACGTGTTTAGTAGTTTGTAAAATGTTTTTGTTCATTCAGCTTAAACACTATTGCCTCAACCCTGATTTTCCACCGAACTGGTTCACATTTAATACTATTTTAGATATTCTTGTATTGTTTCCGTACTTTCAGGCGTTGCCTGCATTTTCCTGCACGCGATCTTTCGCGAATGCGTAAGCAATTACCATGCACCGCTCGTATTATAATTTTTTATTTCAAGTACACCAACCTCACTCATGACGTACTTTAACTTACGTTAACTAGACGTCTGCGTTAACTATAAGGTTACTTAAATCAAACAATCGGAACGAAAGTATATAATAAAACTTAAATTCTTATCTTAATTTTGTATGTATATTTTCTTTTCTTTTAGATTTAGGTATTCCTATGATTTACTTTATTATTATTGATTTACTTTCATTCTTATGCTTATACTTTCTTTAGTTGTCATTTGTTAATATTACATAAATATCATATGAAAATAACTGCCACATAACAGGTTTTTACCTAGTGTGGCAGTAATTAGTAACTTGTAAATAAACAATAAAATAAACAAATAAATAAATATAGTATTCTAAATAAAGTAAATGGTGGAGTAAGTTCAGAATACAAACGTATCACAAATTTGATGAAAGAAAAATTTTTCCTAGTCTAATAAAGGGTCCTGATTAGATAAATGGAGTCAAATTTTTCCGTTAGCTGGTTTAAAAAGCAGTTATTTTAAGTGTAAAAATGATACATTTTTGATATTTCACGCCGTAGATGCACATATAATAAAACAAGAAACCATAGAAAATTAATGTTTTATGTTTGAATAATCATTCACCATAGATTATAAAAAATAAATATATATACAAAACATAGACAATGGATTATTTTTAAAAATGAATTATTAGATATATTAATCATTTATTAATAAAAACAAAGGATGACGAATCCGGTTGGGAAAAGGTCAATTTTGTTTTGAAAACGGAAAAAAGTCTGGATGACGTATCCGGTTGGAAAAGGTCAATTTTTTGTTAAAAACGGAAATAAGTCTGGATGACGTAGCCGGTGGGAAAAGGCCAATTTTGTGTTAAAAACTGAGATAAGCTCTTTCATAAGCTCCATATTCAAATTCACAATGATTTTTTCTTAGCTAATGCGGGGTATTCATTATATTGCATGGCAAGCCGCCGGGCCGCGCCGGCGTAATCCAGGATCGTATAGTTGACGTGTTTGATAATGAATGGGCCCACTTATGATAAAAGTGATTTGTCAATTTCTATGAATAAAACAGCAAAAACATATATTTTATATGGGCGTCTATGGCGTGAAGAGTCAAAAATGTATCATTTTTAAACTTAAAATAACCGCTTTTTAACCAGCCAACGGAAAATTTGACTTCATTTATATAATCAGTACCCTTTATTACACCAGGAAAAATTATTCTTTCATCAAATTTGTGATGCGTTTGTATTTCTGAACTATAGCCGTAAATGGTAAATTTCAAATCAATTTACGACGGGTTTCGCGGATTTCGTTGCATAACTAAAATTTTACCTCAAACGCGCAAAAAATATTATAATAAATAAAAAGTATAAATAATAATCAAGAACGTGCTGGCGTCCTGTTTTAGATGAATATTTAAATTAGCAGACTTAAAATGTCATACGAGATGTGATCGTTTACCAACCTTAAACATCCATGGTTGAGAAATTAGGCGGAATTTCCATCATCACCTTGTACAATGCGTCTCCATTGTGTCATTAGCCCACGTAGTTATGAATAGTGCGCTGAGAATGTTTAACTATACGAAGACTTCCAAGGCAAGTTAGTTGTCCAATACAATACGAAAGGCCTGCACACAAAAGAGACAATGCAAAAACTTACCCTCGGTTTTTTTCCGATTTGCTGAAACTCGGCACTCTGTTATGGACTGTATTAATGATGTATGCCTTCTTCACCATGGAGAATAAATTCACTTTCAAGAATCAATTCGAGAAGCGGCGTGTCAAGATCAAACGAGAAAAAGAAAAGATGCGGTTTTAACATAACTGGGCGTAATAATTGGTTATTTGAAAAAAAAACAGATGTATGCGCCGGCGGCAGTCGAAATTTGAAATGGAACCGACTCTGATTGGCCGACGCATTCAAGAGAAGGTACCAGGCAGAGAACTTGCCTATCTCTCCCATGAGCACGCGTTCGTATATATTTTATGTATACCTACACCTAGGTGTAATTATAGATTCAAAACTAACATTTACAAAAAAATACTGAATTTGTGGTGAAGAAAATCGCAAAAAAGTGTCGTTACTTATAAGCAGCGAAGGAATGCTAAAAAAACTACAAATCGTACAAAATAGAGCGACGCACATAATACTGAAGTGTATTGAGAACTAAAATATCAAAAATGTTGAATGCCCTAGGACTGGAAACTGTAAATCAAAGAATAAAATATAATGTAATGGTGCAAATATTTAAAATTAAACATGGATTAGTACCCAAATACTTTGATGACAGGATGAGGCTAAATAAGGATTTTTATTCCTACAATACAAAAGGAAGCGACAACATAAGACTACCAAAGAAAAAGAGAAACACCTCACAAAATTGTATGATGTATAAAGGTATAAAAATCTTCGATAGCCTGCCAAAGGAAATTCAAAACATGGAGAATATAAGGAGGTTTAAACTGAAGTGCAAAAATTTTATTATAAAAACATTTAAATGATTAGATGGAATGCAATGTCTAAGTGAGATCATATATTAGCCCACACAACATTATGTGTGGAACTAAACTATTAAGATAAATGAATATATTTATGAAATATTTAGATACTGGCGAAACCACACGTACGTTATATTAAAATTTCAATGCCGATAAATCGGCATTTATTGGAAACATGAAAAGTAATTGCTAATAATACATAGTATAGTATACATAATATAGTATTTAGCAAGACTGTCAACCTCCACCTACCTCACTACGTATACAGAAATAACTGTTTTGAGATAGGTGACCTATTGATAATTTTGTCACCTCAGACCAATACGTCACATTACATTTGAAAACGAGTAGGTCCCTAAGAGTTGTAAGAAAAAAATGGAAGAAACAGAAATGCAAACAGTATTTTTACAGCTCATATCAAAGCAGCTTATTTCATACGAATATACAAGACTTATAGGTAAATCGAGAAAAAAATATTTAAAAAATAGAATGAAAAGAAATTGCAAGTAAAAAAGAACGAATATCAATAAAAATGATAAGAATAAAAGCACACGGATACAATAAACGTAACAAACAGTGTACATAAAATTTACGCGTGCGAAGCCGCGCGGGCACATCTAGTAATATATTAAAACAAAACGCCGAAATAATTTAGGAGTAATTGTTACAGTACACAGTTGAATATTCAAATACATTTTAGTAGCTAATGAGGTGGGTAACTGGCTATCACGCTACATTCACTCAACACCAAACTCCTTCCAATTCACCCCAGATAGTAATCGCCAGTATTGTGACAAGTTTTGTATCTTACACATACCAAAACTACCTGCTTTCGAAAGCGAGATTTGCTTTGTCTTTCCGCCTACCCCGTTTAAACGTGTTTGTTATATCGGATTTCGTTTAGCAGTTATAAATAATTTATGACTTCTACTCACAGATTATTCCATTCATATTTATATAAAATTACGAAATAATATCGAGATATATTATATATTTCTTATAGAAACGATGCTACTTTTTGTTTGAGAAAGTAGGTCTTTTTGAATGTCCATAGGGCTAACGACTTTTTTTTTAAATTTTTTTTTTATTGTTTATTTACATTTGTTAAAATAAGTTACTAATAACTGCCACACTAGGTAAATACCTGTTCTGTGGCACTTGTTCTCATATGATATTTATGTAATATTAACAAATGACAATTAAAGAAAGCATAAACGTAAGAATGAAAGCATAACAATAATGTAAATCATAGGAATACCTAAATCTAAAAGAAAAGAAAATATACATACAAAATTAAGAAAAGAATTTAAGTAGTTACAAAAATAAATATTATATTAGAGTATACTTTAAATTATATAAATCAGTTTTTGCGGTATATTAGAGTATACTTTAAATTATATAAATCAGTTAGCGGATCACTTCTTCAGCATACCTTCTACCTGATATTTTTATAAACTTAGTTATACGATGTTTAAAAGGTTTGTGTAGAGTTATTTCTTTAGTTTCATTAGGTAAATTGTTAAAAACAAGATGTTAAAATTAAATTGTCTTCCCCCAAAAAACATTTTCCTTTTAGGTATCTCGAAATTAATTGTATTTGCCAGCCTTTGTAACCCGTGTTTGTTGTGTACGATTAAAATTTACCTTGTCCTTGTGGAATTTTACAAGTATGGTTTTAAGGTATAATTGTCTCGGGTCAAGAACGTTAAATATTCCAAACAAATCATCTGAAGGAAACATTCTCGATTTCTTGGTGATTTTACGCATGATGCATTTTTGTGATTTTGTCAGCGGATTCATGAATCCATATCTTCTTTAAAAAAACTTCCATCTCTCTCTCTCTTCCATCGTCTCTATGAGACATCTATAATATAATATATCTTGATTATTGATCTTTCCAGTATGGTATTCATGAAATTTTTTAACATACTCAAAATAATCTGAATACAGAATTAAATGGTAAGCTAGACCCACAAAACATCTTTCCTGCAGGTACATACATCCATACATTTATCAACTTATTAACCACTTATAACATCTTTAAAAGTGCCTCTTAAATCAATTTATTTTGATTAAATCATGTGATTTCGAGTGCAACGTTGATTTCAGTAGTTTTCTAATATTTTAATAACATCAGTATCCGCTGTTTACAAAAAAAATATTTTTATCACCGATTTGTCATCACTGGCGAATATTTTTTTTTTTTGTTTGGGGAAACATACAGTACAATTTTAATTTTTTTTTTATATAATGTCAAAAAAATATTTGTGAATATGAACAGTAAAGTTTCCTCGAAGCTGGTAATAAAAAATAAAAAAACTAAATAAAAAACAATGATAAAGAATATGTGATAGATAATAAATATTTCAAAGATTTAAATTATGATAATGCGTAAAATGGGAGGGGTGGAGAGAGGGAGGGAATGGGATTCAATTAAATATTGCGAAAGCATTATACTAACTTACCATCTAGTCGTTTGTCTTCAGATATAGCATAGAACGCCACCTTCTTCTATCTCGGCACAACAGTTTTTCTTCGGCCACATTTAAACGTCTTCTCATGCACGCTTTTCGACTGTTGAAACCATATACAAAGACGCGAACTAATGTTCCGTCATTTTTGATGGGTTGCAGCTAGTCTTTCCAACAAAGTCAAAACCATGGTTATTTCATTTTAAAGTTTCACTTCTAAAAAAACTCCTATAAGTACTTCACTCCGATACTCTAAAACTATAATTTAATTCAAGTAGATATAGCAAATTTTATGTTTTCTAACCATTTTATAATCATAATTTGTGGGGTATAAAATCAAAGGCAGCAATATCAAAAAAAATTAATGCAGTCATTTAATATACTGAATATTTTGAGTATGTCCAAATTTTTCAGAACAGAACTGGATTGTTTGTCACAGGGACATCAATAATCAATTAATGTGTATTATAGATGTCTCACAGAGACGAAACTGTATGTTTTCAAGGCAGAGTAGGTATAGAAGTCTTTTTTGGGTGGCCATAGTACTTACGACCTATCGTACGGTTGGCTTAGGTGGAATTCATCGTGTCATTAGACAAGATAAAGTATAAAGCTAAAAAAACTCCAAAATCCATTACATTAATTGATTATTAAAATAAATATAATATACTGAATTCGTGAAATTACAGGAATACATTTATAGAAAACATGATTTTGGAAGGGATAGACACATTTATTATTATTTTTTATTTTTTTTTATTTAAAATATATTGGAAACCTAAAAGGTTTATAGATAACTTTTTTAAATGATTCAATATAACAAGTAATAATATGATTTAGATACAAAGTCATTTTTTTATAGTTGGCCGAGTGTTAACATTTTTGTCAATCTGTTTTGAATTTATCAGTGGTCAGTTGTTTGGTCTGTAGTGGCAGGTCATTTTATAGTTTTAATCCGTTGCAAATTAGTCGGGATTGTCCTGTTTTCATTTTGGCGTGTGTTATGTGATAGTTTTGAGCCATTCCAGTGTTGTGTTGGTGTTTTTCGTGTATTTTGTGTAATTTTATGTCTTCGTCTTGTATTTCGCCAATTGCTAGTCTGTGAATGATTTCAAGTGTTTCGATTTTTGTAATGCTTTCGACGTTTAATTGTTGTGTTATACGGTATACAGTTTCAGTTGGTGTTCGGTATTTCAGATCATAGACTATTTTTAGTATTTTGTTTTGCTGTCGTTGGAGTCAGAATAGGATATTTGATACCCCAGAAGGGTATCAAATATCCTATTCTACTCTTGACGTATGCCTGGTACATCAGAATTTTTACGGTCTTTGGTGTGATTTCGTGTATTTTGTGGAATAGGCAGGTCAGTTTTGTCAGTGAGTCAATTACTTTGTCTATTTGTCTACTTATATATTTTCTACTTATATAATATGCTGAATTCGTGAAATTACAGGAATACATTTTATAGAAAACATGATTTTGGAAGGGATAGACACATAAAATCTATAATTTGGTATATTCTAAATTATTAATCCTCGGTGACTGAATTCAAAACATTTTTTGATTTCTTGGATATTGCTGCCTTAACTTCTATACCGCAATTTAATTTTAAAAAATTTAAATAGAGATGCGAACACGGAATTCGTGTCACATCAATATTCTTACTATTTTCAAATTAAGCTAAATGCTTGTGCTATGAAAATAGGACTAACTTGCTTGTCTGGAGTGAGATTCGAACCTGCCACCTTTGGATCACGAGGCGAGAGTCCTAACCACAAGACCAATAAGCTACTTAAAATGATGATCAAGATAATCAAGAATTAATGATAATCAAGAATTAATGATAATCAAGAATTTGTCAATACCAATGTGTCGGAATAAAAAATTCGGTCCACGATACAATCCCGCAGGGCGCCGACAATAAAACACATCACCAGCGCCAGTCTTTCTAATCCGACCGAACGGTCCGATTGCCGCTCGGCGTCACGAAACCAAGCCAGAGCAATTTAGCTCCGAGTTCACGATCTTGCGCAACCCGAATCGAAGCCTCCCGCCCGCCGCGAGCTGATCCCGGGAGAGGAATGCGGCCGGGGAGGGAGGGAGGGGCCCGCCCTTGGGGAGCAGGTATAAAGGCCTGCCGGGCCGCGCGAACGGCATAGAGAGCAGTTTTCCTCGTCAGAAAAGGCTTTCCTGGAGCCGAGTGCAGCCCAGCAGCGGTCACGCATCACAAAACCGATCCGCCAAATCGAGATGAATCCAATGGTGAGAAATGATTTTTATTATCCGAGCTGTGTCGTCCTTTAACCTCTTTTTTCAACTTACAGCGTCAACAAATAGGATCAAATAATTGAGTACATTTTTCTATACTAATAATGTTATAAAGAGGAATGATTTGATTGTGTGTTTGAATTGAATAGGCTCCGAAACTACTGGACCGATTTGAAAAATTCTATAACATTCAGAATCCTACATTATCTCTGATAAACATAGGCTATAGAATATTTTCAAAAATGTTAGGGATCCGTATGAAAACTTCGATAATGTAACCCAACGTGTGAAAAAATTACGAAAAAAAACCTTATATTGTGTACGCTGCGGAAATTATTGCCAATAGAGCAAAGTAATGTACTATAGTTTTATAGAGGACATTAATATCTACAAAAAAGTCTGTGATACCATATATCTAAGTATTACAGTTATGTTACAATAACTTATGTTAACATTAGATGGAAACATTGTTTTTTAAAGAACAGCGGACCCTTTGTTTTCCCTCACAAACTTATTTTTTACTTAATCCTTAACCCGTGCAACGCCGGGTATGATCAGCTAGTTATATATAACTAGCTGTGCCCGCGCGGCTTCGCGCGCGTAGATTTTAAGTACACTGTTTGGATCGTCATAGAACTTTCGCGAACCTTCTGGAACATTTTCCTTCCAAAACTTTCAAGAAATTTATCGAATGTACAGAAACCTTCTAGACACACCGACACATTCCGCCACTCAGTTTAGAACCTTATAAAACTTTCGGGAATTTTCTAGAACATTCTCCTTCCAGAACATTTTAGAGCAGGTTTTTTCGAAACCTTCTAGACTCCCGACATAGTCGGCGCGCCTATTTTGAAACAATCTGAAGCAGTCGCGGCCTTCCCATAACAAAAAATGTTTTAGAAAGCACATTTTCGTCACCCACTCCCACCCACGCACAGCCACCCCCACCAAACTCGCATATTTTCGAAGTGACACCAAGGGCTGTCCACCACCATAACCACTGGTGGGATGTTGTGGGTGGTTGTGGCTGGTTGTGGAGAAAACTAGGCGGGTAGGGAAACACGGGTTTCTTTATATATATACATTATGTACATATATTCGTAGTTAGAATAAAAAAACTTTGGGGGAACACTTCGGTTGAAATGCTGACATTTACGGAGATTAGTGACATCAAAGTTTGCATTTTTTCCAATATTTATTTAATAATACATAGATTCCTGTCTAAACAATAAATCAAAAATGTTCAAGCAATGATGCCAAAAGCGACTTCACAGTTTGCACATTTTCTATTGTCTAACAGCTAACATATCTTCTATTAAACCTTAGACAATTGTTAAAGAAACTTATATCCAATATTAAAAATTCATTCTCTTCAATTAAAGTCAAATAAAATGATTAAAACCTTTCAAAAACATTTTCAAATCAAAATTTGAGAAAACAATTACTCCTTTTTTATATTCGTAATATCTTAATACTTTTCATTTATAAATCCCATTTTTATATATACGCAGGTTTATATATTAGATTACAATAAATATTAAATATCTATTTATAAACATCTCTACACAGTTTTACCACATAAGTAGAGAGCAAAAAATCCAAGGTCAAGGAAAGAACGCGACACGCGACAGCCCTCGGCAAAGTACACGTGATTTTGTTTTTACACGTGGATACGTTCCACATAATACCGTGTATAATAAAACCGTGTTAATAAATTAAGGAAATAATGGAGGTAGATTTCATTTATCAAATCTATCCAGGATGTCAAAAAAATTCATTGTTTTATTATTATTTTATTTGAATAAAAAAAAACACTTTTAATAAAACCTTCATAAAATTTATTCACTCTCTTTCAGACAATAAATGCAGTGTTTACGCATGTTTGGTACGATATCATTTTCATCACTTGAGATAACCATGGGTGGTGTACTATTTCGTATCAAAATTAAAGTTTCTCTCATTTTGAACAAATATTCAGTTATTGATCGATGTGATTATTCTTTCGTGAGTTTCTTGTAACTTTAGCAACGAGTCATCCAAGACACATTTCATCTTACGTTGTAATTATTTATTACTTAAATGAGTTCTCTTTGGACCTCCTTCTTCTTCGTCACTTCTTTCCTTTAAACTTTGGCGGAATAGTGGTTGTAGGTATTTTGGGAGAAAATGCCCACCAGTCTAAAGGCATATTCTCGTGTCGATATGTGACGTGTAATATGCGAGTGTCGCACACGGTATGTGTGAGGAATACTGGGCGTAAATTATACTATTATAATTTACGCTTAGTATTCCTCATACGATTAACTGTGTTTTTTTATTGGCACAATTAACATACGTAGCGTTGAGTACAGAAATATTATTTGCAAATACTACGGCGATCGGCGACACAGTGAAAGTACCGGGATCTTGTTATCCGCATCGAGCCCTTGATTGGTGAATATCACTCGACGCGTGCGGCTAGAGTCGCGACGGCTCTGGATCACCACAAAACTAATACTCCTCTAAAACATCCTCGAATTCGAAAACAAAATGTTTTGTCTCCTAATTTCTTGTACCGTGATATATCAAAATCGCTTAGAAAAGGCCGTGTAAAAACAGAATCTAGTATACATATTTTATATCGAGACGTTTAGACCGCACTTTGTTATAATTCGTACCTCTCCGTAATAATTGTGAAAAAAAAATCATGATTAAATAAAAAAAATCAAAATACCTATCTTACTTTTACAATTTCCTCTATCTGGAAGAGGAATATAAAACAAACATTCATATATTAATAATTATCACGTGTCATAATAAATTGTTCTATTATACTGTAAAGTATTCTAGTACCTATATAAAAAATATAATTTTCTGTCGTCGTTTTTAAGTATTTCTTTTTTTCATTATAATATTTTTATTTATTGAGCTCATTGAGATAAATATTGCATTTTAATAAAATTATTAAACATTTGAATTCTTTACTGCTGCAGTTAATTTTTGTGAGATGCATATTTTCTTTTCAGTCGCTTACACAAAATGGTGCTTGGAGGCGAAAATGTGTCTCGGAAATTATTTCATAAAAAAAGTTAGGACGTGTAAAAGAACAAAAATTAATATGAACACTTACCAAATTTTTAAAAAACCAAACGAGGTTTTTAAATATTAAAACCTCGTTTGGTTTTATATTATAAATAACGAAATTACTATGGTACGGAAGAGTATTACCATTAGTATACCAAGCATTCACGTGTTAGTGAACCATTCTTCCTTCTTTCACTGCTTCTTCCACATTGTCACCGTGCAACCTAATTTCATTATTATTATTATTTATTATTATCATTATTATTATTATTGTATATATATTATTATAAATTAACTCAAACAAATGTAAAAATAAAGAAATGAACTAAAAAATAAAAATAATAATAATAATAATAATAATTCCGAGATGTTATCTGCACAAAGGACCACTACGTTATCTCAGAAGCTTTTGTTTGTCACATCTAGCAGTTCCTATGTGACTCATATAAAACTCTGTATTGTATATAATGTATAAATTGTGGGTAATTTTATTTAAAAAATTAAACATGTACAGTATAAAATCGGCTTTATCACAGTAATCGATTTTAGGCCAATATTTTTAAAAGGTTTTCTGAAATTTATCACCAGTGTAGCATGTAGCATTCTGACGATTATGACAGTTCATGCAAAAAATATCACATCCTACTATTACACAAACGTCGCGAAATAGGTGATTTGATGTACCTACTAAAAATTGTATCAGGCAACGTCGACTGAACTTTAAATAGACTAAAATTCCATGTTCCCTGTAGATCTCGTAGACACAACCCAAACTTTCACATTGATTTTACCTCATCCAACTATCGTCGTAATTCATATTTCTTGAGGGTATGCGATGCATTCAATAAACTGACAAGACTATTGGATATTGATCTGTTCGAGTGCAGCCACACAAGATTAAGAAAAATTTTGAGTGCTGAATTTTTTTCTACTTAATAATTAAGTCTCTTTTTCCTTTGTTTATATTTTTTGTTCTTTCTTTTTATGTAATTCTTAACATGCCTAAGTTTTAATTAATTAAATTAATTAATTTTAATTAATAATTAAGTCTCTTTTCTCTTGTTCATTCTTTTTGTATTATTTTTTAACATGCCTGTGTTTTTCTGCTAATAATTAAGTTTCTTTTTCTTTTGTTTAAATTTTTTATTCTTTCTTGTTACATAGTTTTTAACATTCCTTAGTTTAATTCATAAATATTTATCATTACTAACATATTTCTAAATGTGGAGACCTGAAATTGGCCATCTATATTATATCAATGTTTTCTATGCTTCTTTATTGTGCTGTTGGTCTTCCATGAATATTAAATAAATAAAATAAATATATAATATATGGGAAAATTAGCACTGCCAAAACAGAGGATCGTCAGAAGAGACCAAGAGCAGTGCTCGATCAGTATAGAGGGGACGCAGTTGAAGCAAGTCGACAAATTCAAATACCTTGCGGTGAAATTTTTTAACGATGGGAGGCAGGAAAGTGAAATAGAATAATTGGAGCTGCGAGTGGCATTCTACGTTCTCTATATAGCGCGGTGACAAGAAAATCCGAACTAAGTTTCATTACAAAGCTGTTTTCACGAGAGAGTGAGAGCAAGGATCCAGGTTGCCGAGATGAGTTTTAACAGAATGTTAGTAAACTTAGTAAAAACCACTACCAGATTTACGGTCTACTGGTTTCGAGACGTACCCGTCTCTTCGTCAGGACCAACACTACACTAATATATTCACAACACTATTCACCCAAATCATAGTAATGTTAAACTATCACCATCATTGATCACATGCGTGTTAATCTTATAAGAAACAAGCTTGCACTGATTATAGCCTACTGAACAATTCAAGAATCTAACGAGAGAGAGTGAAGATGAGTTTTCTTAGGGAAGCGGCGGGAGTTGCACTGATGGACAGAGTGAGAAGTGGCGACATGACATGATCGAGGCACACACTCGGCGTGGAGCCCCTTCTCCTAAATATGAAGAATTCACAAATGAGGTTGCTTGAAGTTGTGCTTAGAATGCCAGAGAAACGAGTTCCAAGAAGTAACCCTGGAAGAAAAGCAACCGGTGGGTCGCTCCAGATTAAACTGGAAGAAGCAACAACAAAAAATGTGTAAGAAAACATAATGAGTCTAAACTGGTTAACACATACGGAAACAAAATAAAGGAGATACATTGTCGATTCTTTGAGTATCCGACTTTACAAGGACAAGAGGATGAAGATGATGAACTATAATATTATTTATAATACCTAGCTATGCTAATAATTTACCAAACGTTTTGATAAATCTATCTATTGATCTTTCGATTGAAAAAATGGCTTCCAGATTTAAGATCTTTTGAATGTGTGTATGTGTATACAATACGACCTAAATTTTGCAGTTCAATATTGTCCAACGTTTATGAGACAACAGTACTATAATTTATTCTTTCAATATCTGAAATATGTGTTCATTTGAATACCGCGCACAGCGGAGCCGCTCTCATTATTTGGCAATATTCCAGTACAAAAGTGTTCCGTATAAGGTATTATTTATTATCTTATAAAACTGGCAAATGTCACCTTTCACCAAAATTACGACATATAAACGGTGCAACAAATGGCTTGGTTTAGATTACCATAAATTTCATATATATTCTGTACATTTTGTTTTATATTCTGCACAATTTTCTGAAACACTTACCAAACTGTTACGTCATCCGTGCATATCACCTGTCTTTTATCATTTATTTATTTATTTATTCGAGACTTTTTGTACACAGTACATATTAATACAGTGTGCGGGTTTGTGGGCCAACCACACAATTAAATGGAACAGTTGACAAAGGTTCCCGGAATAGAATATTACAATAACACAACTATTTACATGATAACGAGATGGGCAGGAGATGTGTGGGAACAAGAAAATGATGAAAAAGGTAGAATTGGAGACGAACAAAAAAGTATTGCCAGCTAAATGGAAGGCTGTAATTAGAATGAAAGCTTTATTCAGATTTCAGGATCTGAGATCAGTGAGGATTGATAAGGACATTATAAAGTAGAGATAAAACATGAATGTTGTCAGATTGTAGACCAAGGGAGAAGATTGCGGAAAGATGATATGTGATTGAATTTTTTGAGGTTGAAGATACAACGGATACAAACGTCTATAATTACTCCCATTAACTCGTGGCGTCTGCTTGCTTGACGAAAAAACTTTGGATCGATTTTTACCCCTTTTCCCGTGATTCAATCAAGCTGAAACTTTGCAAGTAGACTCGTGGCGACGATTAAGAAGATCTATCAAATTTTCATTAAAAAATAATAATTATAGTATAATTTTGTATTTTTCAAATTTTTATTGGTTTTTTCATACAAATCAGTAAGTTGTATGAATATTACGACGCATATGGCAGACCCGAAACCAGAAAATGAGAAAGGGAGTATTGTAAAAACTTGGTTTTTATGGGTTACTTTTTTTAAATATTTAAATAATAGATGTCGTTGAGTTTCATCTACATGTGTTATCTAAGTATATTGATATTCTAAAATATATATATACATGTTTATGCCAGAGCAAGTCGAAGACACTTGGGAAAATGGGAAATGGGCAGAGTCTTAATTTATAATGTATTATTCTTTGTGTATCGTATGCACATTATTCTGTTAATGTCTTTAATAAAAAATAAAATAAAAGATATGTTTTATTAAAATTTTGAAACACACAATTATTGTGTGTGTATTACAAAGTTGAAATAAAACATATTTTAATGTAAAATGTTGCACCATGAAGCAACTGCCAAATCTTTCAGTATTATTATTTTTCTGTTTTCTTAAATAATTAAAATAGATTTTTTCTAATTATTTTTTTCTAAATCACATACATATATTATACAATTTGGATTGTACTATGCCTGCCTTATTAGAAAAATCTGTGTTGAGACACGTATACAAAATACATGTTCAATTATAAATTAATTCATATGTGTCTTGTTTCAAGTTATTTCTCCTAAATGTTGTTAGTTGTGTATACAAAGTAAAAGTATATAAAAAAAAAAGTATATTAATATATATATACATATTTAAAAACTAAAGTAATTATTAAAAGCATTTGTAAGAGACAAAAAAAAGAGGTACAGAAATATACAATGGTTTCATATTTTTATCAAATTACTTATGTTTACAAATGAAAAAGTGTGTTTAGATATCTGTTAATTTGATGTCGCCTTCATTCTTACTTTATTCTCAATATAGTATTTTCTCTTATTTTTTAAAAGTGCGCACGGATATTTTAATTTTTGGTGAAAATTTACGATGCATTAAAAAATATCAAATAAAACATTCGGTATTGGTTAAAATTTTAATTTGCTCTATTCTGACGACTCCGTTGTTCCATTTCTTTGAAGTATATTTCATATTCTGCATAATACATTATACGCCGGTATAATGTAAATATTAATGATACTTTGAATATATTTCAGATTTTCGCCAGTTTTCTGTGCATGGGAGTGTTGGTGTCGGCCAGCGGTTGGGGAGAGCCCCACGACGGCAGTTGGAAGGGCGAAGGCCTAGCGGAGTCCCAGGACCACGGCCAATGGGACGCGGCTAAGGCCCCGTGGGCCCCAGCACCCGTCTACGCTCCCGTCCACCACTATGCCCCGGCGCCCTTGGGCCACGACGGAAGGGTGATCGACACCCCCGAGGTCGCCCACGCCAAGGCGGCCCACCTCGCAGCCCTGGCCGCGGCCCGCGCCGCCGCCCCTGCACCCGCCCCCGCCTGGGGCCCGGCTCCCGCCCACGAGGCTTGGGCGCCCAAGTACTCCGGCCCTCCCGCTCACATCGAGCTCACAGCCGACGGAAAGAACCTCAAAGACACCCCTGAAGTAGCTCACGCCAAGGCTGCTCACTTTGCCGCTGTAGCGGCCGCCTCTCACCACGGCTACGGCCCCGCCTACCCCCACAGCTCGTGGTAAAACAGACGACGACCAAGCAATCGACTCGCAACGCTCAATCCCAGATACCGCTGGCAAATGAACACGACTGATTATGTTAGTGTATTAGATCCTAACTCGATTTTTAGAAGTAGTTAAGGCAAACGCTGGACTTCTTCAAATCTTCTTCTTCGCCTATCAGAAGTCATAATATTGGTGGTCTTGGTCATATTGAACTCCGCAGGAAGCACCGCACGGAACAACTCAGTCGAGTTACGTTGGTACCAATCCCTCAAGTTACATAGCCACGAGATGTGGCGTCTTCCCACGCTTCTTTCTGACTTATTTATCTCTGGATGATGAGTTGGTTAAAACTGCACTTTTGTCTTCTCATAATATGTCCAAGATACTAAAGCTTTCTTGTCTCGATAGTCCGCACCATTTCTCGGCCTATTTTCATATGCTGAAGAACTTCAACAGTCGTAACTCTATCCATAAAGAAATCTTTCAATATGCGTCTTTAGAGCCATATCTTAAAGGGCTTGATGGTTCAGCTTATATGACTCCACCCTATATAAGAGAATGGTGAAAATATAACATCAAACCATACGCATTCTTAGTTACAGGCTTAGGTCACGGTCCTCATTATGAGAAACTTGCCATCTCTCTTCTTGCCACTCTTTTCGAGCTCTTACTTCTTGAAATAAATCGCATTTCTCGCTCACCCATGCACACATTACTTGTGTTGCGTGACTCTTTCTTTTGGTTCATTGGTTAAAACATTAGTCTTCACTTTTTTAGATCAGTATACTATTTTTAACTCTAAGCTGTCTAGTTTAGTATTATTTTGAAAGGTCAAAATTATTTTTAAAAAACGCCTTCATTGACCGCAAGGGCGCTTTGTGTACCAGTACAAAATAAAGCAAGACTTTTGAAAAAAAAATTATTATACTTGCTTAATCTACAACGACAAGTTTTTATATGTTACTGGTCTTGAAAAACAAATAAAAAAACTGAAATAAATCTTTTAATTATTACATTTAGTGGTATTTCTATATCTCAGTCAGAAACTATGTGCCATTTTGTATATATTGTATTATAATATAGCTTTAGCTTTTCTGTAATATTTATTATTTTTCTCAGATCTCATTACTTTACTATTTTATATACTTTCTTTAATCATTTTTCTTCACTATTACTAAATGTGTATCTAATTTTTCCACTTTTCTCATAAAATACTTCAAGACTAACTTTTATATAATATTGAACACCTTCATTCTTTTGCATTTATTTTTAAACAACTGTAAATACCTTAAAATATATACGAACATACATATTATACACGATGTAAAATTGTCGTAAAAATAATTGTACTGAAGTACACCACTAATTTTATATCAGTTATAATGACGTTTTCTGCAAAGTTTATTGTTTTTATTTGTAATTCAGTGATTGTCTTAACTTTGTCTAATTTTCATATATTTAAGTTATTACATGTATTATAATATAATTAATTAATGCTTTACGAAATATACGAGTATCGAAATATACGCTTGAATTTTTTTCCACCCTTATATTATAACTAGCCGTACACCCGTGAAAATAATAATATTAATTGCAGGATTTTGAAGCTGAAAATTCACGAATAGAAAACCATTTGTTTTTTTGTAAATTGACTATACTCGCTTAATTCTAAAACTAAATGTAATAAAATAATAATTTAAAAATTTCAAGACTGTGTAGGTACTTTCGACCCTTGTGTGTTGCTTGAGCCGCGCGCTGACTGCGTGTCACAGTCTAATTGTATAAAGTTGTAAATACAGCAAGTAACGGACCAACAGGGAGACAACGAAATTATTATATTTAAATGAGCGTTTCTTTTTACGAAAATATTGATTTATATTATTCATTTATATCAGAAGTTATACACTAGGTTTGATTTTTTTAAAGAAAAAAATAGTGAATCCACATACGGATGATGAACGAACAATTTAGGATCGAACTTTGCTACATCCCGTCAAAAATGACGCCCTTTTATATGTTTTATGAAATTAATTAGTATTTATAATGTCTTAACGGAAAACATGTAAATCTTAACGCATAATTCTTTTCTATAAATATTTTATATATCTCAAAAAATTTTACTAATTTCTATTTTTTATTTAAAATATGTTTTACTTTACTTTGTAATACACACAAACAATATGAGGTATTAAATTACAACCATAGTTTCGAGATTAGCAGTCCCTCTCATCATCAGGTTTAGATAATAACTAACTTAAATATAAAATTTATCAATCTAATTGGGTAGGTCAGGGGGTCAGGGGGGCGCGCGGCAGGGAAGGGTATTTTTTTCACCGAACAGCTCTAGGAGTGGTGAAGTGGACTGAAATGTGATATTATTTATTAATGTGTTTCCAGAATTTAATTTTTTTTACAATAATATTAAAACCACCGATAATACACTTTGGCGAAAAATTCTTTAAAATTACAAATTTAGGGTACGAACATGCCAAAGATGCTTCACTGCGATACCTCGCGGTCGCGGTTTAGCTCGCTATCTCGATGTCACCTCCATGTAAAACAAATACACGCTAGTAGATACGCACGCACATGCCGAAAGATACCTCACTGCGATACATCGCGGCCTACATGGAGGTTTAGCTCGATGCTTTCGTGATAACAAAATATTTTGTTTTCACATCGCGGTCGACCGCGAGCAGCGATGTGTTCTGGCTCGTGATTGGTCATATTCACCTCAGCCTAGCGAATCTGTCCAATCACGATCCAGATCACATCGCTGCTCGCTGTCGACCGCGATGTAAAAACAAATGGATCTGTCATCTGTCATTAATCCCGTATTGCTCATGTCACGATCGCTATAGTTATCTTTTAAACTGTTTTTACTTGATAAATACTGTGAATTGAATTATGGATAAGGAGGTGCTAATTGATTTGATTTTTAATATTCCTGCTTTGTGGGATAAGCGGGAGAAAAATCACCACAACAAATAGCGAGTATCGACATCGAGGTGCGACTGAACCGACATGTTCGCACCGCCATCCATGTAAACAGCGAGTATCGACATCGAGATAGCGAGCTGAAACCGCGACCGCGAGGTATCGCGGTGAGGCATCTTTGGCATGTTCGTACCCTTAGGTAGCCGTAGGTAGCGACCACCACACGTTCTATCTTCTCTACCCAGTGGGGAAACATCATGATAGTTAGTTAAATAAAATATCATTATGGTTTTAAATTATCTCCCAAACTACCGGAAAATTTGACATGTTTGGAACACGGTCTTAAAGAGAAAATTTAAATCAGAATCGATTGTTGATATACTGATGCTCGCCTGGTGATGTGGTGGTCGGTGGCTCGAGCCCCATTCCAGGACACCAGCAAGTCAGTTTATTTTTATAAGTACAGGTAGGCGTACTTTGAAAAATGTAAGAATTCGGTGTTCACATCCCTATTATTTAAAAAAAAATTGATAAAAAAATACTTTTAACCAAAATTTAAATAAAAAAACCTTTTTTTTTCAAGATCTTCACATATCATCAACATATAAACAATAAAATCAAAAATGGACATAAGTAAATAAGTAAATAGTAGGTAGATGATCACTGCCTATATTTTAAAATTGTATTCATAGTGTTCATAATTGCTAGTAGAAAATTACAAAAAATAATAAAAATAGTTTATCAAAATATTGCGGTAAAAATTGCATTTTTCCATAAAAAATTGATAATTACTGTTTTATTAAAGGTCGGTACGGCACAGTTGATATATTTGAATAGTTTCGCGGTAGTTTTTCTAAAATTCCGATCGAGTTCGAGATATGACGTCACGTCCGAATGATCACGAAATATTTCATAAAAAAATTCTTCCGTTAAACGGGTACACCTACTTATGATTTCGATGCAAATATTCTCTTGCGATTTATTTCAGAATAAAATTTTAACAGAAATTAAATAGCCAAGATGCATTTTGAAAACAAAATTCAAAACCAAACAAAATCCAAAATTTCGTGTTTTTTTTGTTTAAGCCTTACCACTTTTCATTTGAAATTATCCGGAAAGCTCTTTTTTTAATTATTTAGTGTTAACACAAATTCGGTCCGTTTTTTTTAATGAAGAGGACAAGTGGTCATAACAAAAAAAATACTATACTACTAGTCGATCATGCATTCTTCTTTTTTTATTCACAGATTCTTGTTAAAGTTTTTCGAAGCCTCTGCGATAAAAACCAACCGGTCTTGACTAAAAGAATTCATCATTCGAACAGATGGCGATGCCGAAATTGCTCACTTTTATCTACTTGAAATTCCATATCAAAAGCCACTGAATAAATTAAATTAAAAATGTTACGTAACCGCAAACACAATTCATCGTAAGGCAGAAAATTCGTCTTTACCGAATTATTTTACTTTTGGCGCGCATTTTAAAATTTGAAAAAAAGGACTCTGCTTAAATTAACATCTTTTTCTTTGAAACTAGCTTAAAAAGTTTTTAATTAAGTTTTATTTAGGTCTTTTATGCGCTATCCACACAAGTCCTCTCAGCATCTGACGTTGCGTATTAGAATAACATTTTTATAAGAGTGTGGTCGTTTACAAATTTTCTTTGACCAAATTTTTTTAATAACATTTCGAAATGTTCGATCAATTAATTAATTTAATTTTAATATAAACATTTGTATAAGATGCTGATAGAGATAGCACATGCTGCATTTAATAAAACGAGGTCCTTCTTCTGCGATGACAACCTAAACCTAAAACTTCGATAAGTTTTAGGTCATAAAAATATTTTTTTACCGTACTAACTTTAGTGACAGAATCAGCAAAATTACTTTGTGGTAACAATATTTATTTTAATAAAAATAAATTACTTTACATAAAAAAAAAACTGTTTACGATCAAGTGTAGACTCATTTGTTCTAACGTCGTATCCCGATGAAGAAACTATTGATCCAGAAACATGTTGATAATTCAATAAACTAAGGCGTCCTTATAAAATAATCTGTTTAGTACATAATACATACAGGTCATAAAGTAATTTTATTGTTTTAAAATGTATATATCAGCAGTCGCCAATGTGATGGTCCGGGAGAATTTTTTGTATGTATTTTAACGTTTCTGAGTGACGCTTACCTGATGAATGAGAGTGACAGACGGCATGGAAGAAAAAGAGAGCGAATGTTATAAAACGGGAGGTACCAGTGCGCGAGCTTTCTTATTATGTAGCCACTGCGACGTGAACATTAAACCTATTGTACTATATAACCAAACAATTGTTCCTTCTAAACCAATAAATTAACTAGAAGCCGACAACGGGTTTCATTGGAATTCCAAGCATCAAGACTCTTCTCCACACATACAAGAAAGAACATTACAATATTTAAAACTAAAAAATCCCGGCAGTGGACCGCGGGATTTAAAATTATAAATTCAGTGATCCATGATGTCCTAAAGTTTGGCGATCGCTGGTCTGCATAACAGTGAGCACTATGAGCGGTATCTTATTTTTCATGATTTCAACTCAATTTTACCGAAATCTTGTCTCAAAAGATGGTTAACGTAGAAAATGGGCCTATATTTATCTGGTAGTAACAAATATGATGAATGCCGACTGGCAATGTAAAATTTTGTTTTAGCATGTAGATCCTTTTTATAGGGACGCCTTCAAACAGTGGAGCTTTTTTTAAAATTATTATAAAAATAATCTTATCACAAAGTTATTTCGATGTTGTTGAAGAAGTGTTATTTTTTTTATAAATTTAACAATTTATTGCGTGTAAAATTGTGATTTTGAATGCACAATAAACGTCAATTTCCCAGCAATGAATTGAATTAAATAAAAATAAATCATGGTGACTTGCGAGCCATTCTTCTCAAGGACGGAACGGAGCCTTCAACGGGCCGAATATTTAACGCGAAATGGTTTATAATGGGCTGGTGTCGACAGCTGGACAGCTTTATTCATATTATTTATTGACGGATTCGCTCAGCTGTGACGAATGAAACATTCGCAGTAGTGCTGCAATATAATTCCAGTCACGGCGGTGCGATATACCTGATAGAAATCCAGGTACGCAAAATTCTTCACACTTTCTGGGCAGTTTTCATGATTGAACTGTATATACTCGCTTATTTATTTAGCCGATCCTCTGGCAAAGCGAACAAAATTCAACATTTTTTCTCGCATCTCCTCTTGCATTTTGTATCACATTTTTGTATGGAAAGACATCAAATTAGAATTTATTCATCAGGTTCTATTTACTTTAAATAAGGACTTCTTTCTAAAATGACATAAAAAATATTTTTATGACATAAGTCGTGGCTTTGGGAGACAAATGAAAACACTGGAAATCAATTAGTGATTTATTTATTAATGTTTAATCACATTATTAAATTTACAAAGTCACTTAACACAAATTAACTTAATACACTAATCTTGAAATCATATTATTTTGCAATTTATCACTTGTCTATGAATGTTTTATTAGCGCTGGGAACACTCATTGAATACCCGCTAGAATATTCCATCCAATTTTCGCACGTAGTAGTCGCATTTATTTAATCTCTCACTATCGGTAAGAATTCGCTCGATGCACATATATACATATATAACATGCGCTTATCAAACACACTTCGCGGATGATCGGTCGACCCATTTTCTTGCCTATGTCAGGCATCCACACAAAACCGCTTCACTATCAACAGTAGCAAATGATACAAGAAATAGAGTAAGTCATGTTACATGATATTCATAAATGTGAGGAAATAGAAGTATAACCTCAAATAATATGAGTCGAAAATGAGGTGAAGCCAAGAAAATGAAATAAAAATGGGCACAAAGTTGAACCGCAGAGATAGTTAAACAAAGTGCAATAGTCACTGCCCTGAGGGAAAAATAAAAAGAAATTTCTACAACACGGTTGCACAGAGGAATCGCCAGTCCAGAAAACCACTACCGGCTGATATAATTCACGCGAGATCAAGCTTATTATGTTACAGGTGAGGATTTAAAAAAATTTTTAGTCAACTGGATTATAAATGAAAGGAAAACCCAAGAACAACCACACACCTATCAATTTATTTTAAAGTTGTTTTTTTGGCCGCCCTTGTAGCCCAGTGCACACTGGCTTCTCATACCGAGGGTCCCGGGTTCGATTCGATAAGGTCACAATTAATGTGCGTGGTTTAGTCAAGCCTGGATCTTTTGTGATGTTTTTCGTTTCTGTAATTGGGCCTCGCGGCCTGTTGAAGCGAAAAAAATGAAGGTATATGTTATTAAGTTGTACACATTTTACAAATTGTGTACAACTGCGCTATCGCCATCTATGGTTGAAAACACTCTATATTTAAACACTTATGGTATGATTAAAGGGTTAAGGTTATTATTACGGTCGTTAGACATATTTAACTGTAAATGGTTGCGAATATTTTATACTTGTTGTGGAGCGTTCTACATAGGACAAACCAAACGCAATATCGCTACACGATTCAAGGAACATGTTGGAGCAATTAAAAACAACAACTCCAATATATCGGCAATCTGCGAACATGCATCCGAAGGAAATCTCTGTCACTTCGTCAGATTTGACTAGACAAAAATCTTATCAATAGAACCGCACCTAATACCCAGATTAGTGAGGGAGTCCATTGAAATATAGAAACACAAACATCCCAATTTCAATAAAGATGACAGTTACAAACTATCGAGTATTTGGCGCCCTGTTCTCACGACATTGATTCAACCCTTGAGAGATGTCGCAGTAAAATCCGCCGACGTAACTAGTACATATTGCACACTGGCGACCTCTATTGTAGAAGAAGTGAACACTCCACAACAAAGTGCATATATCTTCAAGTTTGTGTTTACTGGGGTATTATGCCGTGTTATTACGACCTTTCGGGCCGACGTTTCGGATCCCATTGCAGGGTCCATCATCAGGGCTGATGTGTTGTCTTGAATGTTGGTGTTGTGGTTAAGTATCAGCTTGCAATACCGTGCCGAAGTCATGATGTGTTTGTATTGTGTTGTATGTATGATTCATCTGTTGTCTGATCACTATCTCTGCGGAGTCTGCGACGAGAATGACTTTGAAGCGCCGGATACCAAGATGTTTTTAATTTGAGACCATCATCTCTATTAATGTTTATCGGATGCTTGTAGATTTCTAGTGCTTCCTTGATAAGACGCGCATGGTGACTCTTAGGCTTTCCAAGGATTTTCGGTTCGAATGCAAAATGATGGCCGGTATCCAGAAAATGCTCAGCCAGTGCTGATTTTTCTGGATGACCGAGTTTGCATGCCCGTTTGTGCTCGTTGACCCTTTTGGAAATGGTACGCGCCGTTTGCCCCACGTATACTTTATCGCAGTCTTGACAATCGAGTCTATACACACCGTCCGTTTCTAAGCGATCTCGATCCTTTGCTGATCTCAACATATCTTTAATTTTGAAGTTGGCACCAAAAACTGTCTTAATGTCTCTTTTCTTGAGAGCTCTGGCAATTCTGTCTGTAACGCTTTGGACAAAAGGCAGAAAGGCGATGCCTTTGCACTCAGGTTCTGTATGTTTTTCAGGGCGAACAGACCTCGTACTTATGACGCGTTGTATCTGTCGCTTCTGGTAACCATTGCCTTCCAGTGCGTCGCTGAGTGTTATCATTTCCTCCTGTAGATATTCATCTTGGCATATCCTTTTGGCCCTCGTGGCCAAAGTGTTGATGAGACCTCTTTTTTGAGCAGGATGATGGTGGGAGTTCGCATGTAGATAACGGTTGGTATGTGTAGGCTTCCTATACACTCTGTGTCCGAAACTCCCATCGGCTTTCTTTTTTATTTCAACATCAAGAAAAGGCAGCACGTTGTCTTTCTCTATCTCCATGGTGAACTTCAGGTTCTTATGTAGTGAATTAAG
Organism: Agrypnia vestita; assembly: GCA_016648135.1. Lineage (NCBI taxonomy): Eukaryota > Metazoa > Arthropoda > Insecta > Trichoptera > Phryganeidae > Agrypnia > Agrypnia vestita. Next base: position 180,094 of record JADDOH010002749.1, read on the forward strand.
GTGTCCCAAAAAATCACCTAGTTTGTCTTCACCATGCGGCCAGATTGCAAACACGTCATCGACGTATCTCCACCAGACCTTCGGAGTAAAGGATGCTGTGTCCAGTGCTGTTTCTTCGAATTTCTCCATAAAAAAGTTAGCAATCACCGGAGAAAGTGGATTACCCATCGCTACGCCTTCCACTTGTTGGAAGAGCTCACCTTGGAAAGAAAAGTATCCACTCGTCAGGCAGTGCTCAAACAGTGCGCAGATGTCTTCATCATAAATTTCTTCCAACAGACTCATAGCGTCGTCCACAGGCACATTAGTGAAGAGGGATATGACGTCAAAACTGACTAGTATATCACCCCTTTCACACTTTATTTCTTTTAGCATATTGACGAAGTGTGCTGAGTCTTTCACCCATGAGGACGTCTTCCCCGTCTGCATCTGTAGGAGACCGGCCAAATATTGTGACAGCTTGTATGTTGGCGCTCCTATTGCGCTCACAATTGGTCTTAGTGGCACTCCATCCTTATGTATTTTGGGAAGCCCGTAGATTGCTGGTGTTTTTGACGCTTGCACAAATAGTTTGAAATGCAAATCGGCTGGAATACTGGAAGCTTTGACCAGCTCCCTAGTTTTTCTGTCGATTCTATCCGTTGGATTCTTCTTGATTTTCTTATAAGTGCTGCTTTCCAAAAGTCCCCGCATCTTCGCTATGTAGTCTACTTGGTCCAAAATCACTGTGGCATTGCCTTTGTCTGCTGGAAGAATCAGGATCTCTTCGTTTGCGCGAAGGCTCTTTATAGCTGCGTGTTCCTCTTTGGATATATTGGGACGCGGAGGCTTAGCCTTTCTTAATATGGCGCATGTATCCTGTCTAATTTCTTCTGCGATGGCCACTGGAATCTTGCGCAATGCCGCTTCTACGCCGCAGATTATGTCGTCAACTGGAATGCTTTTTGGTGCTATGGCGAAATTCAAACCTTTAGCTAAAACTGATATCGCGGCCTTGTCCAATGAAAGGCTGGATAAATTTTTGACCACTTTGGTAGAATCCAGCTCCTTAGTTGAGCTTTTCTTATGTCGGCTGAGTGACTCAAATTTCCGTTTTTGCCGAGTCTCCACCAATTGTTTGTTTCGCCACGCTTGCATTGACGTCATTTTGTCCACTTTCGTCCAATCTTCGTAATTCAATGTACCACTCAGGCTCAGGTGCAGGTCAAAGAGAATTCTTGTTATTTTGTCCAATTCCATGCGGATGTTGTACACTCGTTCTCTCAAAAGGGCAGCTTCAGTTCTTTGGAATATTCTCTCAGCCTTCTCCGTGTGGATAATACCCCAGTAAACACAAACTTGAAGATTCTGAGTGGCCGTGAAAACCTAAGAACATTCTTTCTAAAGTGCATATAATTTACGCCCTCGAAAGCAGTAATCAGTCCGCCCTCTGCCTCCGCGGGTAAAGGTCGTCCTCCTGATGACGTTGAATAAGCATTCAACGAAACGTCGAGAATCGTTTCTTGGAAAAACATACGGTTCGTATAAAATAATTGTAACCATTTACAGTTAAAAAAAACTTATGGTATAAATTAACATTAACACTAATGGAATTAATAACGCTAGAGTGAGCTTTGGGTCGAACGTGAACAAATCCAAATTCATGATTTTTAGCCGTCAGGACTATCAAATTGAAAGGGACTAACGTGGAGAGAGTGAAAATCTTTTAATATCTCGGTAGTATCCTGGAAGATAACCTTGACCCTTAAACCGATGTCAGATGTAGGATAGAGACATCTCGTGTAGCATTCAATAAAATTAAAAACATTTTTTTGCGACGACAATTTCTGTAACTTCGGCAAAGAATGATCTGATGCTATGTATGGTACGTGCTTTCTAGTATTTTTCCATCTATCCACCCAGGAAACTTTCAATCTCAATTTATTAATTTTTTATATAACATTTACATTACAAACACAAAAATTAATTCGTAAATGTTATAATAAGTTAGAATTATATAAGCATATATAATCAAAAGCAAATATTAAACATAATATATTAAATCATTCACATCAAAGGTGTAGGAGAATTCTGCTTCAGAATGCCCTCTCAGAGACATGGAACAGATCGATATCCAGAGTAATATTGTTCAGCATTGCAGTAGCTCTTCCAACAGGCATAACCATTGGCAGGTTGGTCCTGTATATTGGAATGTGAAACATAAAAACCAATGCTGCGCTTAATTAAAGGATTATCGATCAAACCGCGCAACAATCGATAAAAATGCGTAATCAGTTACACATTCCTACTAGTCTCTAAACTGTTGTGGCCAAGCAAACCCTGGAGGAACTCGGTTTGGTAAAGCCTAGGATATATGCGTCTATACATCCACATCTCAAAAGTCTCGACTTAGCGGGTTAGTTCTTGGTTAAGTGTACATGCCTCGGCGCCATAATATGTTCAATTAATTTCCATTTATTGAAAAAAATAGGGAATTTCTCCATCCCATACCATACAAAAATATTGAACGTGTAGTGTTTCAATTACACTCACTAGCCGCAAGCTGCGGTTAGGCGGTTACAGGAGCCCGGGCCGGTTAGCACAACTAGACCACGTGACGACAGCGTAACTAGATCAGCGTTGCACCCTAAACAGCTGTTCTATTCTCAGTACATAGGATGACGTCACTGCAATGCATGCAAGAACAGAGTTAACGCGCCTACTAAATTTCACGAATATCCAAAAAAGTATATTTCAAAAATCAAAACAGTAAAATCCACAGACCACCAAAATATACATATAGACATGAACTAATGTATGGACAATTGCAATGGTATCTACGCTGGCCTACCAACGTTTCAGCTCGATAGACTACAATCTATTCTAAACGCTGCAGCACGGATCATATATGGAACGTCAAAATTCTCACACATAACATCCCTTCTGCGAGAATTGCACTGGCTTTATTTTCCTGAGAGAGTAGAGTTCGAACTGTGTTGGTTGATGCAAAAGGTAACTCATATCGTGGCGTCTCTGTATCTTTAGGAGCTCTGTATTGCAGACAACATAATTGGAAGAAATCAAACTCTCGGGTCAGCGTCTTCTTCAGCGGTAGGATCGGTTGTGGAACCGGCAAGTCAGTGCCAGAAAACTAGGTCCAGCGAACGGACAATTACGGTGGCGGGCCCCAAAGCATGGAACTCTTTGCCCTCCCTGATAAAGAAACACAGATTCGGAGACTTTAAGAAAATACTTAAAACGTACCTGTTTACAAAATCTTTCAAAGAAAATTATTAATATTCGTTGTTTTCTTTTATTATTGTATGTTTTGAGCTGTTTTTTCTTTCTCTTTTCTTTTTCACTTTTCTATTTTATGCTTTTAGTATGTATTTATCTTCGTAGTATTTTGGAATACGCTTCCCAGGTATAGAACCCAAAATACGCAGTACACAAGATCAGAATTGAAAGCGTCCAACATAGATTTTTAAAGTACTCTAACTTTCGTTCGTTTCGATCTCATGTTAGCATTGAAGATGCTGAAAAATACTTTAACCTGCAGACTTTAACATTCTGTACAAACATAGCGGACTCTGTAATATTCTGTGTATAGTTTTCTGGGATATTCTGCCGTGTGTGTGTGACCTCTCTGGCCAACGTTTCGGATCCCATTGCAGGGTCCATCATCAGGGCTGATGTGATGAGTGAGTGTTGAAGTGTAGGTTAAGTATTACCTTGCAATACCGTACCGAAGTCAGGGTGTCTCCAAGTTTGTGTTATGTTAAATACTGGATTGCAGTACCGTGTCGAAAGCAAGGTGTGTGTCTTCTTGTAGTGTTTTATATATCTACTAACGGATGTCGGACTGTGCGGATCGTCTATTTGATTTATCCTGCAGCGCCGGATACCACGATGTTCTTAAACACTACAAGAAGACACACACCTTGCTTTCGACACGGTACTGCAATCCAGTATTTAACATAACACAAACTTGGAGACACCCTGACTTCGGTACGGTATTGCAAGGTAATACTTAACCTACACTTCAACACTCACTCATCACATCAGCCCTGATGATGGACCCTGCAATGGGATCCGAAACGTTGGCCAGAGAGGTCACACACACACGGCAGAATATCCCAGAAAACTATACACAGAAGATTCTGAACGGCCGTGAAAACCTAAGGACACTCTGTAATATTATTTAAAATCACACACAACTTAGTTGATACTCCAGATCTCCTTCAACGTCCATCATTTCATACCCCAAATCCTAACAGCAGACAGTCACCTACTTTTCATCTCCCTCTTTGCAAGACCAACTACAAAACTCATTCATCTGCAGATCCACAAATTCATTTGTCGTAAATTACAGCCCATTTTTTAATTCGACTATTCAGGACATTAGAGAAAATTAATTTCACAACCGCACCCTTTTTAACTAGTTGACTTAATTTATATTCCCATCTACTCCCATACTTCTTTCTTACATCCTACCCGCCCTCCTTACCCCTTCTCAATATATAATAAAACTATAAATAGTCATATTGTCACACATTGCTAATATCTTTAATAATTAATCTAAGGTAGAAAGTTTATAATTGGCATCATTTACTATTTTGTATCTCTTGTGTGTTAATTTAAGATTTGATGTTAACTTTTCTTAAAATAAATAAATAAATGTAAGATTTTTTGTGTGTAAAGCGCCCTTGAGGTGAAATTTTCACCTAAATGGCGCTATATAAATAATCCCATATTATTATAACTAACGTAAATTTCTTGGTCTATCGCCTAGTTCCGCGGCTGGTTTCATGAAAATATTACGAACTGCTCTGAATGCAATTATGGCCAATAAAAATCTGTAAAAGGAAGCAAGACTAGCGGTACATAATAGAGGCCTGGTGCTAACCTGATGTATGTCAGTGAAGCTTAGAGTTGACAAAAAAAGAAAGAAATGCGGTCGCTTAGACGTATATGTATAAAAATTTTGTACGATAGAAGGACCCACCACACACCAGGGCCGTTCTATGAGCAATGGCTCCCATATCGGCCCTACACTTTCGCCATCCATGTTCGACATTTTTTAATGCTAAAGTGGTCACACTCACCCCGCTGACACGCGTTTTGTGTGGACGCCTCCCCGTCCACACAAAACCTCTTCTCTGCCTCCAAGGTGCAGGGACAAATGACTATTGGAACATATTGTCCATTAAGTGGGAATTACAATTTACATACATATATACAAGAAATGCTAGAGTTTATGAACAAAATATGAATGTATAAAATCCAAAGCGTTCATAGAGTGATCAAAAAAGTGTTCAAAAAAGATATGAAACCAGACACAAAGTATAAAAAAGTATAAGAAAACGCGACACCGGATACATGAGACAAGTACGATATAGTAGAGAATGAACGAATTATAAATTAATTTAATGTTTGGCCATGTGGGACGGATGAGTGAGGAAAGGATGGCAAAGAAAATTTATGAGGCCAGTGTTAAAGACAGCCGAAACAGAGGGCGTCCGCGAAAGACCTGACATGACCAGATAAATAAAATATTAGAGGATGTCCCTTTTAGATGCTTTAATAAATGAAGACCATGCATGAGAAGATGTTTTAAGTGAACAAAGCAAAAGCGTGTGATGGCTCCTCTTCTTCGCCTTTCAGCTCGATCCTACTCCTAACTGAGTTTACGCCTTGTTAGAGGCAAACAAGCTATCTATCTACGTCGGGTGAAGGCTCTACGGTTTTTAACGTAGTATTTCCAAACACCCTCGCTTTATTCAAGACCTCCCCAGTTCACGTTGTGTAATTTTTTGTTTCGAACTATAGGGGATGAATTGGTTCAGTGGTAACCCTAACGCAAGCTTTACTTAAATTAATTACTGGGGTATGAAGTTCGTGAATGTTCATGGAAAACGCAAACAAAACTACCTAGCACGTCAATTAAGCCCTACGGTGCAATTGCTAAACATACTATGTTCAGTGGCCCTATATTATTTACCTATCATTCCTACGGACTGAAACCACTGCATCTGGTGTAGCTGCGCTTCCAGAGTGCGCGATCCCCTGCTCCCACGCCCTCTCCGCTCGATCCCCCATTGTCCTACCTGTATGGGATCGACCGCCATCCACTGGAAAGGTTAGTAACGTGCCGTTATCACATGCGCATGCACATATAGAGTACATAGATCCCCTGAAAGCCCTCGAGTCCTTCGTAGCCGCTCCTATGGATGATTCCGTCTTCGACGCCCTCGCTGATTAATAATTTTATCTTCCGCCGTTATCTCGCTGTGCTTATTCCCTACGATCTTTATATTTACTCTGCATTATCTTTATATCAATTACATTGTTACGTTTATTTACTAGCCGGCCTAAGTTCCGTCACCTGTATCTGGCCCTATGTCTCATTCTAGTGGTACGTTGGATTCTAATGGATAAGGGGTTTGTAGAATGTATGTGTAAATGTATGTGTACGCGGAAAATGTGGTTGCTTTAAATTCGGCCCCTCCGTACCCAAAGGCTCATCGGTGACTGATCCCATCTTCCTTCTCCCGACACGAGTTCCGGATACGTTGACCTGAGCCTGGATGCGCCTTTTCATGTTTCTCTCTGTGCAAAGTACCGCACCATCCCTCGCGTCAGTGTCTGGCGTCCGGGCTCAGAGCCAGTTTGCCCCCCGAATTCCAACTCCTCCAGGTTAAACTAAGTTAAACTACGGTATATATACTGAAGCTACTGTAAAGATGGTCCCGGGCCACCTGTCAAGTCAAGAATATGCGAGTGGGGAAGGGGAGTTTCCTAGGCTCCCCAACCCTCGCCTGTGAGCAACTGCAGCCCATTGGCCATTCGCGACACTACAGTGACTGCAACCACCCTCCCAGGTAGTACTTATTATAATCTGATATGCATCAATACGTTCAATCCATTCCAGACGAGGGAAGACATCCGCACGGGTGTTGTGCCACCCGTGAAGAGCCCCCTCATACACTACGTACGAATAGATACATACTAATAAAATATAATATACATACATATACTTACATATACAATACATAAATAAATACTTGTAATGGTTGGTTGCCATGTGGTTTCACGAGGCCATGACCCCTCGTATTAGTAGATGGAAAGGTGGATCTGGACAGTAGGGATATGCCTAGCCCCTGGCCAGGGATGTCGGTGTATTTTCTCCAAATGGTGTACAGCTAGAATCCTGCCATCGATGATGATGGGATCTGCCTAATTATCTCCGACTGATGTGTAACTGGAACCCTGCCATCACTGATGAAGATGATGTTGTCACTATCGAAACGTCACCCGATGATATTTAGCTGAACCGCCGCTAGTGATGATAATGATGATGATGATACTATCGTAACGTTTCCTGACGATATATGTATCGGAAACACCGCTAGTGATGATGATGATACTATCGGAACGCCCCCTGACTATATATGACTGGGACACCGCTGATGATGATGATGATGATGATACTATTGGAACGTCTCCTGACGATATATAACTGGGACACTGCTAATGATGATGATGTTGATGATACTATCGAAACGCCTCCTGACGATATATAGCCGAACCACCGCTAGTGATGATGATGATGATGATGATACTATCGTAACGTCTCCTGACTATATATAGCCGAAACACCGCTAATGATGATGATGATACTATCGTAACGACTCCTGACGATATATAGCTGAAACACCGCTAATGATGATGATGATGATGATGATGCTATCGAAACGCCCCCTGACTATATATAACTGGGACACTGCTAATGATGATGATGATGATGATACTATTGAAACACCTCCTGACGATATACGACTGGGACACTGCTAATGATGGTGATGATACTATCGCAACGCCTCCTGACTATATACAACTGGGACGCTGCTAACGATGATGTTGATGATGATACTATCGAAACGCCTCCTGACTACATACAACTGGGACGCTGCTAATGATGGTGATGATGATGATGCTATTGAAACGTCTCCTGACAATATATAACTGGGACACTGCTGATGATGATGATGTTGATGATACTATCGAAACGCCTCCTGACGATATAAAGCTGAACCACCGCTAGTGATGACGATGATGATGATGATACTATCGCAACGCCTCCCGACGATATATATCTGGAACACCGCTAGTGATGATGATGATACTATCAGAACGCCTCCTGACTATATGTGACTGGAACACCGCTAATGAAGATGATGATGATGATACTATTGAAACGTCTCCTGACGATATACAACTGGGACACTGCTAATGATGGTGATGATACTATCGGAACGCCTCCTGACTATATATGACTGGAACACCGCTAATGAAGATGATGATGATGGTACTATTGAAACGTCTCCTGACAATATATAACTGGGACACTGCTGATGATGGCGATGATGATGATGCTATCGAAACGCCGCCTGACTGTATATAACTGGGACGCGGCATATGAATAGACAAATAAATACCCAATTAGTTAATGAATCATCAATTAAATAAATAAATAGAAATGAATAATTAAGTTCGGCGTCGAGCACACGGGCCGCGCGATCCCTGGAAGTTCACACACATGCAGAGAAGGGTTATTTGGCAAATTAATTCGCCCCTATTATGGTCAGTACGGATTCAACATGCAAACAACACCTGTGGAAAAACATATGTAAAGTTTACGGTACAGGGGTTAGCTTTCACTGTCGGCGCTTCTTCCGTCTCTGTCTGGGGTGTCGAACCCGAGACCATTCTTCTTAATCGTGCGCCACATTTATATATCGTTATAATCTCAAAACGGAAAGAGGATGACATGACTTACCCATCTGCCGCCGATTATATCCATTCCAGTGCATCGTAGTTTCACTTTATGTACCTCACTTTATACCTTAGGATTGCGAACACTTGCCTTGCACGCGCATACGATTCACAGGCCCCTAATTAACTATAGTTCGCGACCTAACCTTTGATCCTGCCATTACGCGCTTATACGTTTCCGTAGCTGGGGCTTAGTATCCAGCCTCGGCAACTATACGGTGTATATACCTTAATCAAACCGAAACTAGACATTATTTTCTTTTCCTTGAATTTATATTCCTCGAGATACCGGAAATAGACTCTAGCTCGACAATTGTAAGTATTTATATATCTTAATAATACTGCAACATAGTCCTTATTTCCGTCTTACGTATCCGTACTTCCCGGGTCATCGAGACTAGACGCCAATTCTAATGATCATACTCTAATGATTATACGCACCGATATTTTTCATAAAACCCGTTACCCGTTATTTTCCGATGTTACATATTCTTATATTTATCCGAAATACCGGGATTAAGCTTTGAATCTAGGATTCCATTCATTTATAAGTTTTAACAAACCCATGAAGCAACCACTTGTCCACTTGTTGTTGTTAAAGAATTGATTGCTTCTATAATAAAACCCCACTAGACTACATCTTTATAAGGTCAATACATATTACTTTTAGGGTCCGCCGATTTAGTTTTATTCTTAATATTATTACTATTATTATTATTATTATTATTATTATTATTATTATTATTATTATTATTATTAATTAATTACACGGCTTAATAGCCTTTTACAACAGGTTTATACATAATTAAAATACAACAAACGATTAAATGTAAAAGAAAAATAAAGGGTATAAATGTAAAAAAGTATATATACATAGTTTAAAAATAATGAGGTTAGACATGTATGTAAAAAAAAGTATATATGCAAAAGGTGTAAAGTAGCAGGTTTATACATAATTAAAACACAACAAACGATTAAATGTAAAAGAAAAATAAAGGGTATAAATGTAAAAAGTATATATATACATAGTTTAAACATAATGAGGTTAGACATATATGTAAAAAAAAGTATATATGCAAAAGGTGTAAAGTAGCAGGTTTATACATAATTGAAATACAACAAACGATTAAATGTAAAAGAAAAAAATAAAGGGTATAAATGTAAAAAGTATATATATACATAGTTTAAACATAATGAGGTTAGACATATATGTAAAAAAAAGTATATATGCAAAAGGTGTAAAGTAGCAGGTTTATACATAATTGAAATACAACAAACGATTAAATGTAAAAGAAAAAAATAAAGGGTATAAATGTAAAAAAGTATATATATACATAGTTTAAACATAATGAGGTTAGACATATATGTAAAAAGTATATATGCAAAAGGTGTAAAGTAGCAGGTTTATACATAATTAAAATACAACAAACGATTAAATGTAAAAGAAAATTAAAGGGTATAAATGTAAAAAAAAGTATATATACATAGTTTAAACATAATGAGGTTAGACATATATGTAAAAAAGTATATATGCAAAAAAAAGTGTAAAGTAGTGACCTCAGAAAATTTTACTCACCGATAATATAGCAATATTAAATTTGAATAGCCAGCTATATATATAAAAAGATTTAAGACATTATATAAAAATTTAATATTTTGAAAAGAAATGATCATATAATGATTTTTTAAATTTTGAGAGAGATAGATTTAAAATGTCGACATATGTAGGTAGTTCATTGCCAAGTTTGTGCATTGATAACAAAATTATATTATTCTTAATATAATTTTATTATCATCTCGAATATTTGATATCCACTCTCCGGCAAATTTTAATATAGTTTAAATCATTTTAATATAGTTTATCATTTTAATGTAGTTTAAAAATAACGGGATTCTGTAATTTTTACAAGTATAAACAACCCCAATCTTACCGAAACCATTTTATGTAGTGAACGACGCGGGATTTATATTCTTCCTAAAATGTAAAATGAACCCGGTCTAAATGAAACATCCTTATTTAGTTTCAGGACAACGAGGTTTACGCGTTCCACGAGGAATATGATATAACCCGATCTAAACGAAGGTAATTTTATATAATTTTAGGACAGCGGAACTTACAAATTTCATAAAGTATATCGTGAAGCCAATCTAGGCGGAGGCACTACGTATATTTTAAACAGGGTAAGAGTTTAAATTTTACCATCAAGTCTAATACACCGCAAGAATGTCCTAGGCATAGTAAACAAAATAGCGGTCAAAGCTGTAGTGTTTCTATGTTCACACGTTTTAGCTCAAAACGAATACTATAATTTTCACATTTATAATACAAGACGCGAATTTCTAAACGAATCATTTTAAAATAGTTCTGATTGATTGAAATCTACATGTTTCATATTTATTAAATGAAGGCGCGAATTCTAAACGAAACACTAACATTGCTCAAAACGGGACCCTATATTTATATATGCTTAAAATGAAACGCGAATTCCCGAACGATAGCATTTTATATAACTAAATGTAACGAAATCTTATATAGTTTATAAATAAGAAGACCCGGCCCCAGGCGGTTTTTATATATTTTCAATATAACGAGGCCCTATAACATCTTTATAAGTATAATACAACCCCGGTCTAACGAAACAATGTACTAGAAGTTTTTATATGTTTGAATACATGATATACGTTTTTTTTTATACACGTTTTTATACGCGGGATTTACGTTTTCGTACAATACGAAGTACCCCAAATTATACAATCGCGAAGTTTACATTACTCCTAAAGTATAACCAGAACTAATTGAAACATTTTTCATAGTTTAAGTCCGCGAGGCAAATATCTTTCATAAAATATAAAATAACCAGAATCAAATTAAACATATTTTTTTACCTTATAGACTTTCCCCAACGCGCGTAATAATCCCGGCCACATGAAACGTTTTTATATGTTTTAATAGCGCGGGACCTATGTTTTCCTATATAATATAAGATAACCCGGGCCGAACGGAAGCAATTTTATATACTTTATAAAATAGTGAAACTTGTACTTCTGTAAAACCGTAAATAAACCCCGACCCCCACGAGATTATTTTATATAATTTTTTAGAATAATGAAATTTCATACGTCTGTAAAATTGTAAATAAGTCCCGATTCTCACGAGATTATTTTACATAATTTTCTAGAATAATGGAATTTATGCATCTGTGAAATTGTAAATAAACCCCGATTCTCACGAGATTATTTTATATAATTTTCTAGAGTAATGGAATTTATACATCTGTGAAATTGTAAATAAACCCCGATTCTCACGAGATTATTTTATATAATTTTCTAGAGTAATGGAATTTATACATCTGTGAAATTGTAAATAAACCCCGATTCTCACGGAATTACTCTATATAATTTTAAACGAAATGAAAATCTAGATTATTATGGGCTGAACCTGATACCCCGCGAGATCAGCTATATATTTTTCACTAAACGTATTTTTAATCCCAGAATTTATTCGCTATAATTTTAACGGACTCTTACTATTAAACATAAACAAGAGAAATTATTAAAATAAACTAAATATTCTTTCAATAACTAAAATAAATCCGGTCTAATCGAAACATTTCATATAACGAAATATTATATGCCTTACAAATGTAAAAATTAAAATGTGACCAAGTTAAATTAATTAAATTTAGCAAAAAATAGGTAATTTTATAAGACTTATTTAAAATCGAATCTGTTAGTAACAACCCTTTTATCTTTTAACAATTTCCCGCGTGTTTAGCATAAAATAGGTATCTTTATAACGCACAGCTAGTTTCCAGAGATCCGCCAATACTATACTTAGTAAAACGAAAATTTAACTAAATTTGAACTCTACCGTTTCCTGAAATTCTGCGAATATTATTCTGTGAACCTAGTAAGACGACAAAAATAATTAACTTTATAGAACATAGTGATTTCCGAAGTTCCGATATGCCAGATTTATTACCTTTATAAAATAAAATCAAACCCGTACTCTGAGTTAAAACCCTTTTTAACAGGACCTCGCGTATTTAGCATAAGATAGGTATTTTTACAAGATTTATTAACAATTTCCCGCGTGTTTAGCATAAAATAGGTATCTTTATAACGCACAGCTAGTTTCCGGAGATCTGCAAATATCAGTTCTATATATGCCGGACTAATCAACTCAATAAAGCGCAGTAATTTCCGAAGTTCTAATATGCCAAATTAATTACCCTTTATAAAATAAAATCAAACCCGTACCCCCCTTTTCTTTTAACGTGAGCAATAAACAATGTCGAAGAGTATATTTACCCGTACACAACTTTCACTTGTAATTAAACTATAACTTTCAACCACTGGGACACTCTAAGTCGACGGTAACTTTCACTCAAAAAAACAACCGACGCGGATTTCACACCCCGTAGACGTTCACACCAACTGCCTGAAATCTGCTGCGTCTTGACATTTTAAAACCCCCCTAGCGAGAAAAGGTCCTAAGTCGTGTGTTTCCAGGATTTTCAATATTCTACTTCCCTTGAAACCAAACCTTTGTTCCTAAGATTCAGTTTGGCAAAAAAAAACCATATCTCCCCTTGGATATGTCAGTTAACCCCACCTTCTGTTGCCGTCTCTGTCTCCGTCCCCGTGCCTGTTTTGGGACGGACTCAGTGGCTTCGGACGATTTGAACTCGCTTCACAAGCGCGATAATTAATTTTTAATATTTAATTTCTAAGTTCAGTCCATATTGTCGTTTGATCAACCGTAACCACAATCTATCGGGTACTCCCCTAATCATAGTTGATGTTTCTTCATTATCTACCATTATCATGTCCCGTTCCCTCGTATTTTCACTCGTCTTTATCGGAAATTTAACGATCCTTGGCTGCTATATCATTGTATCAATTTCCCTACACTCAACATGTACACACTGCATACCTAGATAAACAATCGTTCAAAGGTACTATACCTAATTTTAAATTAATTTTGGGCGATCTTTTCTCGTGGATCACCCAATGAATCCTGTCTTATGCCCGCGGGTCTCCGCGCACAGGGACGTATTAAGTCCTTCCGTTGCGGAATTTAAACATAATTTGTAACCATTTATTATTATTTTTATTGGCAGTAAGATTGATCCACAAAATACCTATGTTACATAAACAGTGAATATTCTCGAACAATATAATACTGGAAGAGTACTATTCGCTATAATACAATAAACTATTAATGTAAGTTAAAGTAAATTTTTAAATTCAGTGGAAGATTTTTAAGATCGTTTTGCTTTTAATTTTTTTCCCAAAACAAAATAAATAAACACACAGATACACACTCACACAACCCACTATTGGACATGTTTTTATTATTCTTTTATCGATTGTATGTATGTGTTTTCGCGTAATTGGCCCAAAACTCTGTGCATCAATTATTGTCTTTTCTTCAAAGATTGATTAATTATATGGCTGTAAGAAACCCAATAAATGAAAACAAATAAAACAAATAAGTAAATAAACCTCCAGTGCCGCAGGCAAGGCGTCGGATTAATTCAGTGCTCATTTATTGCCAAGGCACTGGACGCCTCCGCTGATAACTATATACCGCTCACCATGTTCTTAGAGGTGTGTTGAAAGATTGCTAGTATCTGTCGAATCGGTCTCAAGTAGTTGTCTGTATTTGTACGTTTATCATTGTTACATGCTCTTGCTATATCCGTTCCACTTCACATTATTGTTCCTCCCGTCTTCGAATTTCTATCACACTATGTTCTCCTATGTTTTTTGGTACTTATATGCTTGCTTTTTACTTGCATTTACTCCTATATATATTTGTTTAATTTATCCATCCATCTATAAGATCCCCCATACGCTTTATCCTTTTATTTCATGTGTATATGGGCCGCAAATTCATATTATTTTATTTACAATATTCTTATCTGGATACACTTGTTCAATTATGTTTTGTGGGTTATTACTACCAAACCCGGCGAAATCTGAGCTAGAATAGCCAATCGTATACACGTTACCCGTCCTGTTGAAACTACGCTAACGTCGGACAGGTTTGTAGTGATTACATAGTTAATATATTGTATCTATATTCGAGTATATTATTTTCTTGTCGTGCCATTAATATGCTTACACGTTATCGTTATCTCTTTCCTAACCGTATATACCGTCATTGCACAATTACCTATCTGTTGTAAAAGCCTGAAGAGCGTTAGTCTACAGATAAATATAATAGAATTATAGTTAACTTTTCTACCCGCCTACGTTATTCGACTCCCGCGAAACGAAAATGAATCATTATTCGCTCCTCGATAGAGCGTCAGTCTACAGATAAATATAATGGAATTATAGTTAAATTTCCTATCTGCCTACGTTATCCGACTCCCGCGAAACGAAAATGAATCACTATTCGCTTCTCGACAGAGCGTTAGTCTACAGATAAATATAATGGAATTATAGTTAACTTTCCTATCTGCCTACGTTATCCGATTCCCGCGAAACGAAAATAAATCATTATCCGCTCAGTTAAGGTCACCCCTCTGGTACAACGTATACGTTTAATCCGTGCTTCACGGCCAATTCCTATAAAAAATTTTATGGGGCGTTTTCCTCTCGCGATCCCCCGATTAGGACCTGCCTTTCTTAGTTTTGCTCAATATTCTGCCTCTCTGTTGCCCGGGAATCCACTCGAGATCACGATTAATGACATTTAAACGGTTTCAAAAACCGAGCAAAAAAGTCCATAATTCAGAAACCTCGTGGAACTGTCAATATCATCGTCACCTTAGAGTAGACGTTAATCGGTTTTTTAACGGCTTAAACTGCAATAACCGCGACCTAAATCTCTGAAAACCATGTTCAGCTTTTTTTTATGGGAAGCACATGCGGACCGCTCGGACCGCATCGATCGTCAACCATTTGTACCAAACACGGCTTTACCACAAGATTAATATGATTTATAAAAATTGATTAGTAACTGCCCGTAACCTATATCCGATCAATCGCTACTAACTCCCTCCCAATACTCCGCCAGGTGGGCTTAGCTCAATTTTTCCCGCGTAGCATTTAAATCATCTTAGAGTTCAAAATAAAAATAATAAAAAAAAAAAAATCTATAGAAACAGGTGATTCATCACAAACATGTTCGTTGTTATTAATAGATTGCAAACTGAATTTGAAATTTAAATAAATAGGACACCGAATGATATTCAGTGCGCTTTGTTTATTATGTATGTGGTGTTTAAAAGCAAAGGCAGTAATATACAAAAAAAAATTCATCGTGGATAACTAATTAAGAACATACTGAAATCAAGATTTTATAGGAAGCATAGCCTATAAATTAATAGGAATATTTATATGATTATGGAAGCGATGGATGCCTACAATCTATAATTCAAATCAAAGTTTGCGTTTTTTAAAAAAAATTGGGACATATTTTTTACAAAAAGTTATCTAATATATAAGGTACTGTAATGAACTCTCATTACAGTACTTTTGTCGTTTACGAAAAATTTATTAATTTCAATACAAGTTAAATAAAATGATAAAAACATGCAGAAGTTCCAATTGGAATGTTTTCCTTTTTGAATCTGAATTTCTGTGGGGTTTTTATTTGAAGGTTTTTATTATTTTATTTGACTGAATAAAAGGAAATGGATTTTTTATATTCGATGTAAGTTACTGTTATGATATTCCAACGTTTTACAAAAAAAGATATTGAAAAATATTGAAAATATTGAATATTGAAAAAAAAAAAACTTAGATATATCCATAACTACTGATATTAGGTTATGGTTGCTTGCACATTTTCGACTAATAATTGAGACAGGAATTTAATCCTGCGAGGTTATTAATGTTTTCCAAATTACCCTGTATAAATTCATAAATAATAATATTTCTTTTATTAAGTACAATTTATAATAACACTTATAATTCTGATTATGTTATGACCACAGACCATCAAAATATTAGGTCCTTACATATGAAATTGGCGTTTAGTATGGGAGGAACATAAAGCCGATTTTTTTTTATTATAATATATTTATTTGATCAAAGTATGTACCATTGCTATCTATGCACTTTTGCCATCTCATAGGTAGTTCATCGATCCCTTTACTAAAAAAACCATTCGGACGGGAATCAATAAAATCTTTGATGGCGGTTTGGACTGCCCCATCGGAGTTGAATTTTTTCCTTTGCAAGAAGTTATCCAAATTTCGAAAAAAATGGTAATCTGTTGGGGCAAGGTCCGGAGAGTACGGTGGATGTCTTAGACATTCCAATTGAAGCTCCTCTAATTTGGTAGCCGTCTGTTGTGCAGTGTGTGGTCTAGCGTTATCATGAAGCAGCAGTGGCCTAGAGCGATTAACCAGCCTCGGTTGTTTAGCAGCTAGCTTTTCCATCATGGTTTGCAGTTGCTGACAATAGACATCTGCCGTAATCGTCTGGCCAGATTTAAGAAAACTGTAGTGAACGACACCAGCACTGGTCCACCAAACGCTCACAAGTAACTTTTTTGGAGTCAATTTTCGCTTGGGGCATGGTTTGGCTGGTTCGGCAGGGTTCAGCCATTGCGATGAGCGCTTCCGATTATCGTACAGGATCCACTTTTCATCACAGGTAATGATTCGATTTAAAATCCCTTCATTATTGTGCCGGTTGAGTAATGCAACGCAGCAGTCAACGCGCGTTTGTTGATTTGCTTCACTCATTCGTGAGGTACCCACCTTTCAAGCTTTTTCACCTTACCAATTTGCTTCAAGTGGATTAAAACAGTTTTATCACTAACACCGCAGCCTGCAGCTAACTCGGATGTGGTTTGCGATGGATCCGCTTCCACAATAGCCTTCAATTCTTCATTATCAACATTGGTCTCCGGCCGTCCACGGGGCTTGTTCTGCAGGTCGAAATTTCCAGAACGAAAACGTTGGAACCAAAAACGCACTGTGTTTTCTTTTGCGGCACCGTCGCCATACACATCATTAATCCTTCGAGCCGTTTCTGCAGCACTGGTGCCACGGTGGAACTCGTACTCGTAAATAACGCGATATTTCAAGTTTTTCATTTTGTAAACTGAGTGACGCAAAGAAAAAAACAATTGAGGAAAAAACAAATGAATTATAATTTTCAAAACACAAATACATGAGTAAATAGCTGTATAAATTTGGATTTGGAATTCCTAACCAAAGAGAAGATATTTGAGATCAAATTTGCCAGTACGGCAAAACTCCAATTTCATATGTAAGGACCTAATATATAGACATGAACTTACTTAAATTTCTTGTTCAAATCAAACGTAATATAACTAGTTCAACTGGTTCCACCGCTGAACTAGTTATATTACGTTTGATTTGTTTAAAAAAATACTACGAGCTTGTAAATTTTGAAACAATTATAAAAACGTCAAATAAAATACACTTAAATGGTGTAATTTCTAAGTAAATAAGTGACGTTTTATTTAAAAATAGGGTTATACAGAGATTAAATTTGGAATGAAATTTTATATATTTAAAATACAACGTCTATCGTATAGAATATTTTGAGTTTGTCGAAATTTTTCAGAACACTACTAGATTTTTGTCACAGAGACATCATTAATCAATATTTATTATAGATATCTCACAGACTCCAATCAGAAAAATTTCAATCATAAAATAATATACGTCTCATTAGTGACATCTGTTGTTATTTAAGGGGAATGAAAAAGCTTTGGATGCCGGTCACGCTAAGGATTATTACAACACATATTCGAAACATGTTGTAAAATTTAAACTTCCAATTCCAAATTCCAAAAATTAAAATTTCAAAAATTTGGTAGACGTGGTATTCTATCATGGATGGAAATGGTGAACGTTACATTGTGTAAAGTGATCATTTAAGCCAGCCGTACGATAGATTGTAAGCCTCATGAATACCCAAAGACTTCCATACCTACTTTCCAAAAAAAAAAAAACTTTCTTCTCTGTAAGACATCTATAATATATCTATTGTATAAAAAATTCCCCCAATTAAAAATACGTTTTATCAATAGGGAGATTTAATGATGCAAGAAAATTTACTTTAACTACAGTATAAACATTTTTTTAATGTTCGCGAGAGGAGATATACTACCAATCCCCTTGCCTATCTTTCTTGAAACCCAGGACCCTATAGGAGACATAGATCGACAGTTGGAAAAATGTCTCATATCAATATTTGGTGTCGTGTCCTTTTACAAGATAGTTAAGCAAACCATCAATAGATATTATTAGTCGTATATTAAATTCAAAATTTGAAGTGTTTCAAGAACTGTAAATTGTTTTCTCTAAAGAAGAATTAAAGGACCGATTTTGATTATCCCTTGGGTCCGAAGAGGCTTTAGAGGAGGTTTAGTTAATCTCTGTACAATTTCATACTCTGTGGTTATGAATATTATCTATTATACACATCTATACTTATAATTTCTATAGTCGAGAACGCAACTTAAAGTACAGCCTCAGCTTGAGACTAGTAACACGAAGTATTAGGAGCGGAATGAGTCAACGGACATGGCCACAAGCAAACATTGTGAAAGCGCTATCCCTAATAACGTTCCAACACAAACAGTAGACCGTTCAAAATTATTGTACCGAACTTGGAGACGGTTGTACGTTACTCGCTTGTAATTCGACCAGAACTCGCAGATATGCTGGTACGATGAAATATACGCCCAGTTCCAGTTGATTACGATTACGCCGCCTTGAAATTTAAAAAAAAAGGCTAATTTAATTGTTTATACTTTTAAAAATATTTTAATCATTAAATTATTCAAAAATTCCCAATATTAGTGAAGTTGTAGTAATTAACAGTGAGGGCATCAGAGTTGGCCAAAGTCAACACAAGAGCTCAACAGGAGACAAAAGAAGACAGGAAATTGAATAGAGCAGCTCAAAAGAAATCAGAGGATATCACACCAACAATAGAACAATACCTCATATGTGGTCCAGGAATCGCAGATTAAAGGTAATTAAAAAAAATCGATTTTGAGTAGCTTTAAAAACAGTGTACACAATATCTCCCGATCTACACGACCAATTTGGTTGATCTTTGCAACAGTTGTTTTTAATAATATTGTCTAAAGTGTGACGTAAGCTTTTCTTGATTGGGTGTCATGTTCAAAAATTTTTTTTTTCAAACACCTGTCATTACTACAAAAAATGTTTAAAAATTATTCCCTACGTCACACGATAACTATTACCCTTCTAAACAAGAAAAAAAAAAGATTTTGTCTTTTAGATAATTCCTAGCCGAGAAATCATGTTCACCATCATCGAGGATTTTCAAAACAGGGCTCTACTTGTCGGCTCATATCTCTGCCATTTTTAATTTTTTTTCAATTTTTAACATTACAAATTGTTCATACAAATACTCTGTATGATTAATTTATTTTATTTTATTTAATGACATATTTATTATATTATAGATTGTAACATAAATTAAATTAGATGTACGTAAATATGTAGGTTTTTATGGATGGTATATTAGTAATAGATTTAAGAATGTAATATGTTAAATACTAGTTCATATACAAGTTGTAATATTAACTAACTTAAAAAATAAATAAAATAAAAATTAAAAAATTCCGTTGAGGAATGAATTCAAAAACCCGAAATTTTTTTCCAAAAAACCTAATTATTTGAATACGGGTTTTCAGGGACAAAATATGCATTTCTTCAGTTTAGTTGATTATGTGATTTTTCCGTGCTGAAAAATTTTTTCTTACGATACATGTTCCTAATTTCATTTCAAAGTTCAGCGATGTGTTCAGCGTTTGTTAAAGAGATAATATCTAAAACATACTTAAAAATATGTATTTTGAAAATATTTATATAATGTTTTTTATTTTTTATTTATCTCTTTATTTTCTTTGAATTTTTGGAATATTACTAGTCCCACAAAACGTCTTAAAATGTTACATTGTTACTAAATATTATTCATTGTATAACCAGAAGAGATAAAAAACAAAAATTATTTTAAGTACATAATATATAGATACAGATAAACAATGATAAACCGAAAAAATATTTGGAAATCACCGGCATATGAATCCGGAACATTATTGTAGGAGACCTGTGTTAAAATTTACGCCACGTAAATCATTGAGTTTTGCGAAAAATTCCGACTTCGTATCCTTTAACTGCCAAATATTTTTTTCTAAATATCTTTACAGGTGCTAATTTTTTAAAATGTAAATCATTTTACGGAAAAACTACTCCTGCAGCAATTAAGATATTTTGTCCAAAGAAAATGAATTAAAATAATGATAAATATAATAAATGCAGTCCCAAATTCAAATTGATAAAAATGAAATATTTTCACCATCAAAACATACATCAGTTGATTTACCGTTAAAAGCTTAAACAATGAATGCCCTTTAATGTTTTAATATATCAGAATAGCAAGCAGGCACGCGCAGGCAGTATATTTATAAGCTATACACTACGGTAATTTTTGAATATAAATCGAAAACGAATATTCTTGTGATTCATGGGAATATTATGATAGATTAAATGTGAATAAAGCGACCATAAATTTCGATGAATATAAACAGATAAATATTAAATTTCAATTTATAGCCCAGAAATTAAAGTTAATCTCAGCTTATTTGAGTATATGAAATGCACGATGCTAATGGAAATTCTATAAAAATACCTCACACTCCATCCAGTGTCTTGGAAAAACTTACTGACGGTAAAATTACTCATTGAACAAGGATTTGTAGATAGTACTTTGTGATCAATGTTTATTCAGAGGATTGATTATGTATGCAACGTTTTTAGACTCTGTGATTGTAAGGCTGTCTCTGAAGTCGGCTTAAGGATCGTGCTCATGTATATGGCAAAGTTTTTTTTAGTTTTATGTGAGCAAAGCAGATTTTATTTACAATACGGTGATTTAATAGAAATGTGCGAAGTGAATTGATTGAAGCAAGATTAAAAATCATCTCTCTTCAAAATAGAGATGCGAACACGAAATTCTTGCCGCATCAATATTCGTACTGTTTGCAAGCTAAGCTAAATGCTTGTGCCACGAAAATAGAACTAGCTTGCTGGCGTCCTGGAATGGGGCTCTAACCAACGACTGCTTGGTCACTTGGCGAGAGTCATAACCACTACGTCAACATGTTAATCAAAATTGATATTAAAGTAAACATATATTAAGTTTAGGTATAAATTTGAATTGAGATGGTACATGCACACATACATACATATAAATACTGGCACACATACACTTACTAACAACTGACTACTTGAATTACTATCTCTTCTGCATTTGACTCGAGATGGCAGTACAGTTAAATTGTTTTTCTGTTAATTTAAAATATTTAATTTGTCATATCAGTTTAAAAATTGTGGTTCTCGACATTTCTTCTTTTGTGCGATTTGTGCTATTTAACAAGATATAGTGGATACTATAACTATACGTATCCACGAGTAGTGTTAACAAAAGCAAATAGATTACAAAAAATGTTAAAGCAATTAGTGTTCAAAAATGTTGATATTTATTTATTTATTTACATATATATACGGCTCTAAAGCCTTTTACTTAATAATTTGTACAAAGCTGATAAATAATAGACAATAGAAATAATATATAAAAAAAAATGTGAACATAAATTATTTAGAAACATAATCAAGAACAATATAAATATATCATGGCAAGAAAGTGATGCATCTCACCCCGACTGCAAAACTGTCATTACATTTCCAAAAAAAAGTTTTTGAGCTAATGTCATATTTTTGTATAACCTTGTTTCAAAATCCATAAATCTTCTTGTGAAAAAAATGATATTTTTGTGCCTTTCCATCATTGTTTTAGAATGAAATGTGATACTTTTGCTTTTGATGCATTTTTCTTTAAATTGGGTGCAAGAATAGTCTCTTTTCAAACGTCTTGTAATAAGAAATACGAAAAAAATATTTTGTGATGTTGATATGCAATAGCATCACTTTTAATGCCAACAGTACTGTTTTTGATAAGAGAACAACAAAACTTATAAATCCATGAAGGAAAGTGTTTCCCACGACGTGCGATATGCTAGTAGTAGGTTGAAAATTAGCCATAAATACCCATAACCTCTCCACTCCTATCCATTCTGACCCCGCCCCCGACCCCCACCACCATTACACCCACCCAATCCCTATAAATTCTGTCTCGAATTATTTTTAATTTAGTTGTCAATGTGTTGTTATTGACAATGGGAGAAATCTCGAAAACGTTCTAATAATTCAAAATAAATACAATGGAATAAAACAGTGTTTTGTTTACCCTCATTTTTAAAATATTATAAATATTTAATTATATCAAAAAATGACGCTTCGCGATATGCTGCCAAAAAGACAGGACACAAACAGAAATGAGGACTATTTTCAGACTGAACAAATGCACGGCTACTTCGCGATCCTCAAACATTATTCTTCAGATAATAAATATTGTTTTTTCTCGAGATTTCCATTTACTCCTTTGTATGTGAACAATAAATATTCAATCAAAAAAGTAACGAGAGAAAAATCCCTATTTTTTAACTCCTCGCCTTTAAGTACGAATGTAGAAATTCAATGATGTTAATTCATTTTGATACAGCATTTGACGATATTCAAAATAAGATTTAAGAAGTTACCGCAATCGCCTACTAACTTTCTTGCAAAAATATTTTTGTTTTATTGGTTTAATTATACAATGATAATAGAAAGAGAATATTTAGTCTGTTTCGAGGTTTTCCGTCATGTATAAGTTACTTGTTTGGTTAATTTTATTACCGATAATCAACGCCTACGATACCATATTTTACATTTCTCAGGCAATCCACGATGTTTTGTGAGTGGGTGCTAATTTTATAAAAGATACTTGGAACTCGTCTGATAATTAGATTATTTTTTAAGAGGGAGTTGAATAATATAAAGCAAGATAAATTTTTCAATTATTGTCAGTTGTTTTATAATTCGTTAATATAATTAACAAGAGTATACATTGCTTACACCGTTAATTTATTAAAAAAATATTAACATGTTCCTGGCTTATGATCCCATCGATCGTTAGGATACAACGTACCTATACTTAAAATTAAAAATCTAAGTATAGAGATTGAGCAAATAAAAAAATATATAAATGAGAGATTAATATGAAACAAACAATATGTGGCTATTGTTTAGAAATTTTTAATCTTTGATCTTACGATGAAAATGACATTGCGTGTTGGAAAAAGATTCTCAGATTTAGATAATCCAGTCAGAATAGACTGTGTATATATCAGGATGAAAATACGAGAGTTTTTGCTTTTCAGACTAATTTCTGATTTACAACTCAGATTACACAAGACATCAAACAATATTAATTTACATAACTTGTAATATAAAAATAAAAGTAGCATGTTGGATTAATGATTCAGGGGTCGGTGGTTTGAGCCGCGTTCCAGGATCAGAAAATTAGTCCTATTTTCATAAAAAAAAGCTTTTAGTTAAGTTTAAAAAAGGTAAGAATTTTGACGTAAAACGTATGATATCTTCACATCTTTATTTAAAAAAAAAGATTTACTGATAAAATTCTATAGAAAAAAGTTCACTTTAGTTCAAAGTTCAAAAGATAAAAAAAAATCATTTTGTTCAGAGTGAAAAATTATTAATAATTTTTTCCAAGCTTTATTAGTATTGATACTTGTATTTACAGAAACTAGTCAAAAATATTGAAAAAGAATGCAAAATTCAAAGTCATTTCAATATCTTTTGACATAATGACATTGATGTTGAAACTTTTTTGAGTCTTAGGCGTAAATCTACGTGTAAAGTATAATGGAATAGCTCTGTTACATCATGTACTGTATGTTTGTGTAGATTTGAATTTATACTATATTCTTTAAAATACTATTAAATGAGTTTTTCTTTATAAATATCTGATAAAATTTGAGGCCCGTATTCGTGATTTTCTGTGAAATACATACAATGCATCTGTTCTTCGATTTATTCTACCCGATATCATCTAATTGATCATAAATTTCCAATTATTTCTGCAGTTTATTCACGTTACTTGTTTAAGTTCACTATTACTCTACTTCCTCGGCAATTATGTCAATATATTACGATACCAGGAGAAGTCGCGTGCTACTGCTACAAATGTTGCATGACTAAATATCCATTTTTTAATGACACTGCCTTTTTAAAAATATTTTTACAAACACAAAAAAAATCACTTACTATAAGTATTACCTGTCAAAGTTTAAGTAGACATAATGGCGTATTTGAAATTAAAACTTTTTAGCCTCTTATTAATTACAAAAGACTTTCATCATTGAAAATCTTCAAACAATCGTTAACATTAAAACTTTCTCATAAAACGTTTAATGTATTGATAAACTTTTAGCATCCTTCATTAAAAACAATAAGTTATGACAATCGTTTTATGATTTCAAACATCATTAACATTAAATTAAATTGAGTACTTTTATTGAAATAAATTACAAATTCACTAATTTGTTAAATTATTTCAAGAGATGAACACTCGAGAAGTTTCTGTTTAATTTATGGCCCAACATGAGATATCTTAATCGGGAGAGGTCAGGGGATATCAAGGAATAGTGTACTATCCAAGATATTACGAGGAAGCAAAACGTACAGTTTGCAGGACACATGTAGCGTCAGCAGATATGACCCGTATCATGCACAAAGCCTTCATACACATTTCAGCCGGATTGAGACCGAGGGAAGACTAAGACAGAGATGGGCGAAAAGGTGGAGACGGATATGTAAGGGGTAGGTGAGTGCCCAGCAAAGCGATGTCAAGGGATGAATTGCTTTATTTTTAAAGTATATATATATATGTAATGCTTTATTTTTTGAAGTATATATATATATATAATAAAAAAAAATTATAGAAGTATCACAGAAACGTGCATGGAACCGTGCTTAAGTGATCACTTTACTCAACGCAGCGTTCACCAATTCCACCAAAATTTGATAATGTGTGTAAGAATATCCACACATTATCAAATTTTTGAAAGTTGTATATTTGTTTTAAATCAGTTTCTTGCATATGTTAGAATGGACTATGCTAGAGACATGGTCCTTTCCATGATATTGTATACATAGACTCCGCAGCTAATAATGATATCTCTATATTTTTAAAATGGAATATTAAGTAATACTAATTACCTCCGATTTATAGAAATCTCAGAGACTTACATATAAAAATATTGCTCAAAATATATACTGTTCATAAGCCCTGGCCCATCCTATAAAGACTTCCATACAGGTTTCCCATATAAAAAGCTGTGTGAGATTAATTATAATAATCAATTTTTGGTGCCAGGAAAGTATAATATCGTTGATGTAACAGTTTTTCCTCTTTAACTCAAATCATTAGTAAGCCAGGCATAAAAAACTACTAAAATGCTAAATAAGACATCTTTTAATTACTATTATTACTCCCTTTATAACTCGTGGCGTCTGCTTGCTTGCGGTCAACAAAAACTTAGGATCGATTTTTGACCCTTTTCCCGTGATCCAATCGAGCTGAAACTTGGCAAGCAGACTCATGGCGACGATCAAGAAGATTTATCAAATTTCCGTTAAAAAAATTAATAATTAATTTTATTGGTTTTTCAAATTGGAACATTAGAAAAGTTTGATTAGCAACTGCGTGGCGGCCCGATAACGTCGCGGAATATTTTCTAAATTTAAATTACTCCGTCGGTATAACAGGTACATCACTACGAATTTCGTAAATTTACAAAACAATTGGTTCACAGATGACAGCAAAATTGGGTTTTTTGGGAAAAAATCGAATAATAATTTATTTCTTTTAGATTTCTGCTTAGTTTTGAAGAATTCTACATAACTCAAATCTGATTCTGACTAAATCATTTGACGCTGGAAATTCATAAGGTACGATATTGATGATAATTGAATCTATCAAAATCTTGACATCTCAAAACATCTGACATTTTAGAAATATATTAAATTTCTGGAAGTTTAGTGTTATGTTATATGTTTTAATTCGTCTTTAATTATTGCTATATTTTACAAAGAAAGGGAGTATAGTAAAAACTTCATTTTTTAGTATTTAATTACAACTACTAGTTGTTTAAATAATTTTTTTTTGTCTTATTGTTTTATATAAGTTTTAATGCAACGAAACATACTGTAAAAGTAGCAGACAAAGAGTAGGTAAAGCGGAGGCAGAAATTATAATATATGCAGGGTTTGATCGCAGCACACGAGAATAAATCGCGGGGGTATACTTGTGGGGGTTCGATGGAACCAAATTGATGTTTAACAAAATTGATTGATACCATTTGCCCGGGTAAATAGAGCGGGGTGGGTACCGAGGCGCCTTTCGACAGGGGTACTAAATTTTATTATGCAGAAACTTCCATCGAATTCCAACGAAATAAATTAACTGTTCAACACCATTGTGATTACATTTCGGGTGTCTATGCATTTCCGGAATTATATCCAGCACTGTTTTAGGCTTTATGTAAATTGACTTGTTTAATTTTTGTTGCATTTTGTTTAATTTTCAACCATTAAAAAACCAAGAAAAAGTTTTAAATGTTAGTAGACACTTTAAAAAATATCACGTGACTATAAAAGGGTAGTTTTACCACTGCCAGCCGATAATACGGTGATTTCTCCATACATTTTTTGACACTTTTTTGTGTCCTATTCCTTCAACGGACTTTGGCTGTCATATGCAAACTTTATTAACTGCGGCCCGAAACAGATCTTCAGTAGACTGACCAAACCTCTTTCTCAGGTTTTTCAGCCATCATGTTCTCCTTCTTCCAGGCTCCCGACTTCCTGCAATCTTTCCCTGCATTGTGAGATGCAAGATCTCGTACTTTTCTGGAAGTCTCATCATTTTTTAAATAACTGCAATTATTTTTTTTCCAGTCATCACATGTGCAGGTAAGACTTGGATATTTGATAGCGTCTGCCTATATACACCGCTAGAGAAAGATGTTACATTAGGATGTCAGGCGTAAGACACGTCGCACTATGGAAAATCGAAGTCTGTTTCAGATCAAAAGTCAATAACTCTCATATTTCTAAAGGTACATTCGTAAAATTTTGCACACATATAAATTAGTCGATGTAGCTTAAAATGAATATAATTTAATTTTAGACACACAAATCGCTCTTTGAGGGCGGATTGCCTTATTTTAAGAATTTTTTTTTAAATAATCATTTAATTTATATAAAATTTAAAATATTAAAAATAATCATGACAAAATTTAAAATTGATTTAATTTTTATTTCTAAAAAGAAATTTTTTCTTATAACGTGTTCTTAAACTAATTATTTTATCATATTGTATACCTAATTAATCTATAATTAAAAAATAACCAACTTACCAACTTAGATTTCCATGTCAAGTCTATTCACATTATCACTTTAAAAGTTAACTTATTGTTAAACTTTGTAGGAATAGATATAAAGAATGATACATTTCTGAAAAGCACATGTTTTAAGAATTTTAGAACACCTAAAATATTTTTAATTATATGTTAAAATTAACATTGAAATAACTGTGCAGTAAAATACTTTTTAAATATTTTTTTTAGTTCATTGAGATGTTTGGCAGTTACCCACGTCTTCATATGTTTATTTACAGCCTAGATATTCGTGAAAAACATTTATAATAATTAGCTACAAATATTTGCGAATTCCGAATACAAATCATTTTCTATGTTTTTTTAATGTCTAAAATGAGATAAACATTTTTTACATTCTGAAGCATACTATTAATAATTTTATTGAAATCAACTATCCTAATTCCGAATGTCCATGTGTTTGTCGATCCGCAATATCCGTAACTTCCTGAAATTAAAACTTTAGATAATTAGAGTGCGACACGAAATCAACAGGCGGCTTAAACAACACGCAAGGGTTGCCGCACCAAATTAGAAGATTTGGACATTTTTAAATTATTATACTTAGTGTTAGGTTTAAGCGAATATAGTCAATTAAAACAAAACAATCGTTTTTGTTTTCATGAATTTTCAGCAACAAAATCCTGCAATTATTATGTCCAATGGTTTTTCATGGGTGTACGGCTGGTAATTCTTAAATGATTCCAATGCTTCACAGTAAATTTCACTGTAACTGCTGTAAATAAATACTTCAGGGAAGATTCAACAGGTTGGTGAGATCACAGAAAAAAGCCAATTGTTCAAAATAAACGCCGTATTGTGCCATTGATGGTATTGGAAATTTGAGCGGTACATCTAAAAAAATCCCTTCATTAAATGTAAGAACACAAATAGAAGACCTTTTTCCATGTTGCTTTGGTAAAGTGTTTGATAAAATTCAACAAATAAATAAAATTTATGAAAAATATATAGCTTATCGTAGGTAGTATAAGCAACATGAAGCGGAACTTTTGCATATCATGTAGTAAAATAATGTTGATTAAAGTGTACTAAATATTTCAAAATACGATTCATACTAGTACCAAACACAGTCCAAGATGAGGCATAAAATAATATTAAGGTATAAAAAGCAAAAATATCCCAAATTTCCAGGTAAAAATGTCCATCATTAACGCTACCAAGACGCTAGATGGCGTTTTTTGCACAGCTTTATTATTATGCTTCACTACAACTTGTATGTATCTTGTAATTTATATGGCGGACTAGGTCTTGCACTTACAACCTGGTTACGCTGGAATAAACTTATTATTATTATTTAAGTTTCAGCTGAAATATACAATAAAAGTACGTCATTTTTGACAGGCTATAGGTAGTATAAAATAGTTTTAAAAAATAAAGTACATTTTATTACAATACTTACAAATACATATCTATAAAGTTTCACGTGAGTCACCTCAAAGCCATATTCTTCATGCCACCTTTTATAACTCTTAATGACTAAAGTTGCTATTGAAAATTTTTCATTAGACATCACAGCTATTGCTCAATTCACGTTCACATATCACAGGCTTTTGTTATGCTGTCAATTTTCTCCACAGTTTTTCCCGTGGTCCAGATGCTGATGAACTAGGACGTCTTGTCTTCACTACGTGACGCCTCAACCCCTCACTTACAATTCCCTCGGGAATCTCAGGTAGCTAACTACATATACACCATGTAAAGTTCAAAAACCTTCACTTTTCCTATTCTCCTATAAGGTCACTCTGTTTTAGAACGTAAATCTTGCGAAATATTGGTTTTATTCGGCTATGTGCAATCTGTCTTTCTGCGAAAATGTTTTATGTGAGGTTTAACTCAAGAAATGTGAGTTTTATTGGAGTTATATATGTTGGTCACATGATATATGACCACAACCGTATATATAAATATGAATGTAGACCATTTAAGAAAGACAATCTTTCCATTTAAGAAAGACAATCTTTCCGTTTAAGAAAGACAATTTAATTAATGTATGTAAGCCATGCGTACGAGGCACATTGTTTTGTTGGGCTGGTATTAATAACTGTAAACACCAAGACTATAAAACAGTGTGCGTCATACACTTGACTTACGCATAATAAAATTGTATTTCTTAAATGGAAAGACGTAAACGTTTAGTTTGCAATATTTATCCGTATATATGTAAAAGATTATACAAATTTTGTGATTTTGGTCGTAGGTTCATATTACTGTAATATTTTTAAGAAAAAAAGAGCCTACATGTTTTTTATAATTTTTTAATGTGTAGGTATGTTTTAATAACACAGTTTCTGAGTTTTGTCCCCAAAGAGATGATTAACTAATAAAGATAAATCTCTCACAGAGATGAACCTATGAATATAAGAAACGTGTATGGAACTTTTTAGGGCTTACAACCTATATTGTGATAAAAAATTGAGCGTACAAATGATAGTGGCTGTAAATTTGTTTTACACGTATTTCCTGCTTTTTGTTGATTCGTTAAGATCCTTTTATGTGAATTTTTTGCGAAAATTTCGCTATCTAAATTTTTCATAGTTATTTTTAATACGGTAGTACGGATTAATAAAATCAAATATTTTTCGTTAGAATTTTGAATACAAAAATATTTCATTGGAGGGAATTACATTTTGCAAATAATTTCTGATTGACGATCGTTACATGCCACCTGATTTACAGTTCCACTGATTCATCTTCAAGGACTCTTATGAAATATACTTTTGGATAAATGAGAGGTATCAAGGCTTTCATTATATTGGGTTATCTTATGAGAAGGTTCTAATAGCATCTTGTGGGGTAGAAAGACTATTTGATTAAACTATATTTTAAGTGAAATCAACCTATCAACGGTATCTAAGAAACCAGCATCGCATTTCTTGAACTTCTATCATTCTTTTTGGAAATATTGTGGGTTGAAATGAAACAGTTTTCTTCAGGTGCATGTTTATTTATCACAGGAGAGAAGCTTCAGTAGCAATTAAAGACATTAGGAAAGACTGTGGGCGCGTAGTGGAGGTCCGCTCGATCCAATGATGGAAACCCGAATGGTTGTCTTGCTTGACTACTTTCGAATGAGAAACTTCTGTAGCGGTTCTCACGATCATGGATTATCACCATTTTGTGTGGCCAATGGACGAGCCGTGTTAGTACAGAATGGATTACGAAGGCAGTGCGCGCGGAAACAATTGGTTTGGGAAGATAAGCCGGGATTGGATCTGCTGCGTTGACATGAACCGTGTCGCTACAATGAAATAATTTAGACTAGAACATGTCATGGAGTTTTTCTTCTTTATTTCTGCACAATAATTCATTTTTATTATTGATCGTATGTACATGAACTATAAATAACTTTGCAATTATCTGATTATTTTAATTAAGACCTACTATAAAGGGTTCTGAGTTTTTTCCAGTCTCATTTTCATTTCATTGGCTATGCTTCGGTTTGTGATTGAGTGAATTTAGGTACTAGAAAAAATTAGGGGATTTATTTATTCTTTGCAAAAAACAGAAAAAAAATCTTGGCAAATAATCATGAAACAACCCTGCTTTGAGTGTATGCGGTTGCAATTTAATTATAATATGTCTTTGAAAACACGTCTACGCCGTTTACTGGAGAAACAACATATAAATTATAATTATCGTAATTAAAACTTTTTAATTACTTCTTGAAAAATTGATTACTTGCACTGTAAGTATGTCATTTTCATTTTATACTTTGGAGTCAATAATACAGTAAAAGTGTTAGATTAATATTTATACAACAAATATAATAAATTTTTACCTATGAAAATACTACTTCATTCAAGACAATACAAATTCTAGTGGAATTCTAGACACGTTATTTATTATTACACGTTACTTCACAAAGCACATAAAAGTCAATTTTATACTCGTAAGAAAACATATAAATTTTTAGGTCATGGCCTGTCGATAATTTTTTTATTTGCTTAATCATTGCAAATAATATTCAGTTAATTACTTTTATATAAAAAAATAATTTTACCTACGCAATCTTCCTAAAAAAATAAAGTCCAGCAAATGCATATAAATATAAATGAATAATAAAAATCCACATTTTCAAACATTGCAAGATTTGTGGTGAAAATTAATTTTTTGTGACCCTACTAATATTATTTAATTTCTGAAATCAGTCACACGAGTATATCGGGGAATAAGTCTTTGAAAAAATCAGTAAACATACCGTAGTATAAATTTTACCCAAATCGTTTCCTGTATCAGAATAAAAAAATAATTCCAAAAAAGGTCCGTTAGATTAAAAGTTGTTCGGATCAAAATAATTCTATAATTTTTTCCTAATAACATTATGGAAAACCAGCTTGAGCCTTACTTAGGGACACCTTTTATCTCAAAAATATCTCACGGAAAATATTTTCTCTGGTACGACTCACTTAATATAATATTATATTGTACAAAAACCTGCGTGATCAATTTAGCCATGTCATTTTAAGTAAACTTGGCAATTTTCCTTCCAGAACCAGTATCTTATTTTTTCCCGACTTCCTCTCAGTAAAGAAAACAAGACACCAGAAATATTACCTTCACAAATATCCCGGAGGTAGAAGAGATATGTTTTTTTGGGAAATTCCAAGCGCATTCAGATAACAAATTGATAATATTATTTAATTGAAATGTATAGGGGAGATTTTAATAGAGTATTCTAAGAAAGGGAGCGGAAAAAATAAATCCATTTCTGTACTGGCCGCCCAAATAAGACTAAAATCAAACTGTCTTTTTCTTTAATTAATTGCTTCTTTATGGAGGATCATGACCCCCAGCTTACGGTTTGCTGATGTCCTTGACGATTTTACTTCACCTTTGACTACAGCCCAGAAAAGAGTATTTTTTGTGGTCAGTCTGAAGGAAGATGATGTTGACTCAACACGATTTTGGTGTCGTGCTTACATGACCCAATTCAGTGTTGCAATATTGTCTAGTGGATAAAATAAATTTGTTCGGTGGGTCAAATTATAATATCCCTAAGTAGGTTTAGAAGAGTAGATCAATAGATTAAAGACGAGCTACTTTAAAAGAAGATCAGGCAGCGTAATAAACCTTGTGAAAGTGACACAAGGTGGTATACTTACGAGCTGGAATACCACATTAAGTCACATCGAAATCAAGTCTCCGTAGCAGACCGGCCGCTGGCCTTGCTACGCTCTCGTATCAGGACCACCTCTCGTCGCATTAGTCTTACACTATTTTTGTATCATTTGCTACCGGAACCTATCTCCGGTAAATGAATAAATAACAACATTCAACCGCAACATCATTTTATTCTTCAACTAGGCCTATTCCCTAAAAGTCCATTGAGTTGGAGATCAGCATAATACTCATTTTCGTTCTTTTCAATCAATAAAAGCTTCTTTTCTTTTGAAAATAAGAGGATGTGTCTCAGACAAACTGTAGACAATTTATCTCTTTGTAATATTAATTGAAACAAAATTGAGGAGTTACCAAGGGATTATAAGAAAATGTTGATTATATGCTATAATCAATAAAAAAAAATTCTCCGGGATCAATATTAACAAAGCAACAATCTATTTAACTATCGCCATTTTGAAAAATGATAGATCTCTTTGTAATATTAATTGAAACAAAATTGAGGAGTTACCAAGGGATTGTAATCAAATTGTTGATTAAATTCTATAATCAATAAAAAAAAATTCTCTGGGACCAACATTAACAAAGTAACAATCTATTAAACTATCGCCATTTTGAAAAATGATAGATAAAATAGATATTGTCACGGGTTTATCGCGATTTGGACCCCTGTCAAATTATTAAACAATCAAACTTATTTTGATCACAATGTCCCTAGACACAAACTATATGTTGTTTAATAACTATTCTGTGATTCATACTAATTTTAAATCGCTTTCCACTCGTTTATGATAACGCTCTGTTCGCCGTATATGCCTGGATCTATAGAATTCACTCAATGTTTGTTTTAAACTGAGGTCAGTCAGTCGGCGCGGCCGCTAGGCATTTTAAACATTTCTGATTTCTCGAATCTTCTGTCATATATTCGTGTATTCGACCGACTTCCAGATCTTTCTAATAAACTCTTTTATCACTCTAACTACTTGTAAATTCTCGTCCGAATGCAGTGTTTCTCTATTTTAGAATATTTTGATCACAAGATCTGTTACATCCTATAAATAATAGTTTTGTGCAAGACAGAATAGTATGGCGTTCTATATACTCTATCTACTTCTGTAGGGAAAACATATTACGGTAAGTTAAGGTGTTATAACAACTAGAGTTTTTTCAAAATAAATTCAACAATATTATAATATTTTGAATATTTAAAGTATTAACTTTGTGGTCGGATAAATAATATTTTAACAAAATGTTATTTATGTTAGTATATAACCACTAAAATTACTTCTTTGTCTACCGGTTTCGAAACATAATCCATCTCTTCATTAGGACAGCCTGTAAATATCACTACACACCATAACTATAGAATTATTTACATACCAACACCTTCACAAAATACTCTTGAAATGCGTGTTACTAAAGGCCAACATACACTTAGTTCATTTTCAAAAAGAATTAAGATTTTAAGTAAAGGAGAGAGGGAGACGGAGTGTTCTCTTTATATTAGTTATGCTATTTATGTTAGCAGGTATATAAACACCTACTAACATAAATAACATTTTGTAAAAATCAATAAATTTACTCGAAAATATTCAAGCTTTAGGACAGTAAAATGATTTTTTGAAAATTTTATATAATCTCTTAATTAATTATCATATGTGGTAATCGAAATTTCTTATTCACAATTGGTTTTGCTTCAAGCTTTTTCTTATTAATTGTTCAAATCCATGCATTAACCATGACAAATACACCTCAGCTATAAAAAGTCAGGTTCACTAGATTTTGTATCCAACGCGTAAATGAAGAATGTGAACAATTTTTTTCATCTAATTGTAAGTAAGTGAACACAACTGTGTTTTTTTTATTTATTATTACATTTCTCTTGTAATGAATGAGCACAAAAAAATCTAGAAACTAAAATTATATTTAAATAGGTCATACATTCAGTTGTTACTACATCATTGAGACGATTGATATACGGTTATTAATTTATTTCTCCACACAGTACCAGTAAAAAACTATTAAAAAAAACAATAAAATTTTACCATCCAAATATTAAAAAATACTTTAATTTGAAAACTGTATATAATTCTTAATAAAGTATTTTATATAAATGATATATTTATTGGGTAACTAAATTATTAAAATTCCCTTACAATTAAATTGGAAAATCTTACCACGTACGGACATTCGTGCCTCGTTTTTTAAAAAGGCTTAGGTTAGGTTTAGAAGGTTGTATTTATAATGCTTTAGATCGGCGTAACATTTTTGAATAAATAAAAACGCTATCCCGTACATTAGGGTGTCCCAGGTTATAAGGGTGAAATTTTTTTTTCGAATTTCAAAACGCATACCCTCTATTTTTTTTTCATTTGACTCCAAAAACTTAAATATTAAATATTATTGAGATCGGGTAACGATAACCCGTGCCGACTTGACGTCAAAGTTTAAGTTGAAAAGTTAGTATGGAGGTATAGGGACATTGTAGAGGTCATTTTTTATATTCAGTAAATAAAACACATTTATAATATTTATTATGTATTTATAGTAAAAAACACATTAATCATTAAATTTCCTTTTCAAAGTTTGCTTTTTACAATCAGGATATACGTTTCCACATACTCCATACGCTTCAACAGTGAGTAAACCATGAAAGTCTTGCATTAATTTAATCGCTCTTTCTGCCGTATTATTAACTGCTCTCAGTGTAAATAGCTTCCTTTTAGCTTGTTGGAACGAATCATTATTTGACCATAAAGAAGGGCTCTTCTTCAGAAAGCTGTCATCAATATTGAGTCGATTAAATAGGAACTTGCTTTTGACTGAGACGAAGTCATCAATGTTTTTCTCTGAAATTAAATCAGAAGGAACGGTTATCAATCGTATGGTAAACTATAGAAGAAAATCGAAGCATAATTTACATATAAGACATACCAAAAAGTGGGCCACAAAGTTCTTCTCTGCATGCAATGTAACGTTTATCGTGGGCTGATGGGTTTTCTTTAGCTAAGTTAGCAACCATTTTTACTTAGTTTCTTGATCGACATCATCGTCAAATAAAGACAAAACAGACACTTAATCTGTCAAGTACCATAAATGCTGGCAAAACTTCTGTAAAGCTGCCTTGGAAATGCTTTTATCTATTGTTTCGTAAGCTTTCATGGACTTCAAAAAGCATAAGTCCTGATAAGGTGCTTTTACTGCTAAAATGCATTGGAGCCAGAATTTGACGTAGGATGTCACGATAAACAGACAGACATCCAACAGAGCTGCCTTATCATTATTTGAAATTCTGAATTGGGAGCTTAGTAATGATATTTTTAACGAATTAATGGCTCTCGCCATCTACCGAGCTTAGTGCATAGCACCTGGAGGCCGAATCTTAAATTTCTTCTCTGTATCTCCACCAATAAATATTATTGAAAGCTCAATTAATTCACAATAGTCATCTCTAGCTATTTTTTTAGTCAATTCAAATCGGTAGAATTCTAGCAGTTTATCAATTTTTGAAACATTTAAACAAGATAGCTTTGCTATACAGATTTGTATTTTTTCGGCATCGACATTTTTCCGGTTTTCTCGGAACTTTTTAAACAACGGAATGTCTGGACTTGTAGTTACTTGGCTGATTTTCGCTTTAAACACACTTTTTAATACTAGTTCATAGACGTGATGACGGCAAGCAAAAATAAGCATTTCTCTATCCGGTTTTTGTTCGAGAAGCACACATGCACCATTAATACGGCCTGTATTTGAAGCAGTAGTATCACAACAGAGAATCTGCACTCTGTCCTCAAGATTCCAGTTGATAATGGCATTCCAAACTGCCTGTGCCTGTTCGCTTCCTGATGAGCTGTCCAATTTTGGCACAGCGTTAAGTTGTTCGTTATCGTTATATGAAATAACTATCGGGTGGCGTTCTTCTTTAGATTTACATGAATCTAGAGCCGGCAATAGTTTGCCATCTCAGTGGACAGTTACCGTATCCGGGATATTGTTTTGAAAATTAACTTTTATAGCTTCAGCCCGCTCTCTTCGCATTTCTGTACGAATTCTATGGATTGAGGACTTGCTTATAGAAAAGTCATCCGTGTTATGCCCTGTGCCTCAATAGTAACTTCAATTATAAATACAAAATCTCTCACACTTAACTTGTCTAAGTTGGAAAGAAACTTTTGTCGACGTTGTTCAAAAATGCGAAAAAAACACTTCTTGTGTTTTTTTCGCATTTTTTTGAAAATCTCTCCAAACTTGGTATAATGAAATTAGTTTCTTAACACAGTTTTGTAATGATTTAGTCGACATACGTGCCTTTTCCCAGTAAATAATACACTCACAAATAGTAAGATTTGCACTTTCATTGACACTTAAATTCACTTCATGAATATTATAGAACAAAACTCCTAGTACTTGTTTATTAGAGGAATGTTTCAAACCGGTGATTTGATGTTTTACATCTCCTATTAAAAATATCTCCTTTTAAGAACTTCGTTACTCCAATGACATGTTGACTACTCAAAAGTAGTGCGTTTACTAATAAAATAACCAAGTAATAAGAAGCAAGCAATGCGAGATTTCCGTCGCGCCTTACCGTGCAAGCACAGACACGTTTCGCTGCAAGTCGGCACGGGTTGTCGTGATCCTAAGTACGCAAAACTTTATTTTAAAATATTTTGAGACCATTCAAACAAAATAAGAGGGTATGCATTAAAAAAAATATCACTTTAATTTTTTTGGGACACTCTACCGTACATACAATATCTCTATTGAACCCCCAATCCGACAACAACGTAAATTGTAAAGATAGGATTTTGTATTCATAGAAAGGAATCATTAAATCCTTTGTCATATCTCCACACATTTTGTAACGTTCTATTTATTTTATTTTCTTTAATATATCTGCTGTAAAATAAATGTACTTACTGCATCACGTGATCACAGTGCGATCATCATCATCATTTAATACTCTTATTCGAAGAGGCTCGGGAACCCAAAGATTCTACAATGCGCTTCCGTTTTCCCGTTTCGACCAATCAAGATCCAATCTATCATCATTAACTGTTGTTTATGCTTACTATCTTTGGCAATACCTATAAATTAGCTGCAAGAAATAGACATAACTAGAGGGCAACGGTATTCAGTGTCATCTACAGTATCGAGACGGAACTTCACAATCTAGAAGAGAAAGTGAAAATAAGGTTTTCGGGCGTGAATAAAAACCTCTTCTGATTATGAGTGAAGGTCAGGATGTTAGAGAGAACTGTACTCTTAAATTTTCTTCTTACAGTAAAGTACACGTAAGCCCAGTAATTTTCAGTAATATAGTATTTTTAGTAATTAGTAGTAATGCAATCAATTGAAACCAGTTAAAAAAATTAATTATCAATTAGAAAAAACATACAGAAAAATCAAATTAACGAAAAAATATTTTATCCCGGTAGCAGCTAAAATATTTTTTCGTTAATTTGATTTTTCTGTATGTCTTTTCTAATTGATTAATAAATTTGTTAATAATTCACAGAACTTTATTTTGAAAATGCGGCTTCACAATAATAATGTGTTTTTTTAATACATGAAACCTATTACACTAAAATTAATATAAAATTTTATAATAATTAAATTAATTTGTCGTAAATGATTGTTGGGTCTCTAAATCACATCACGAGTGTAGACACGGTTCTCGCGTATGAAGCAGGTACGTTCTAGGATTATCTTCCCAGACTTTACGCCCAATTGTCTACACATGCGGTGACTTACACACGCGCCGCCATCATAATTTGAGCTCTCCGTGCAATAATTTGTACGAACCGACTATCGGCCAGACAGAAAAGGGTGTGCTGATAAGCCAGGAATCGTGAGGATTACTCAAGAGCTTTCGAGTGATCGGATCTCCTCTGCGTGCCCATAGTAATTCTTTGTTATTTTTACTTGTACATTAACAATAGGTAGAAACAAATTCAAAAAGAAGAAAACACACGAGACTTGCACATGGACTAAAATACTTATATTATGTACGTGCAAAGTTTCTATGTGAAATATTAAGATGTACGGTCAATGTCTAAAAAACTTGACGAAGTGTACTCTTACAATATTATATAATAGCACTTAATACATTATTGTTTAAATAACGTTAAAAAATTATAATATACCCAACTTATCACTTTTATACGCCAATATGAATTAGAGTGAGTAATAATAACGTTTATTTTTACAAAGGTTATTTATACGTTAATTATTTGTTAATAGTGCATTTTGGGTTCGTGAAACGAAAGAGTGCTGCATTTTCTTAGAGCTGATTTTACTTGCTGAAAGAAAGTTCCAAAAGCTAGATGTACAAATTAAATAACGAAGAAAGTCTGTGGGGCGCAGTGAAGGTCCGCCCGAGCTAATGATCATATACCGTCTGAGGCAATTTCACAAAGTATTACGTTCTCTCGGATATCCGAGTTCACAGTCTGTTTACCTAATTATTCAACCTGACTAAGCAATATAGCCATGATAAAAAACACTGCTTGACCCACATAAATACGAAATAGCACTTGTATGACAACTAACTGAAAAAACTAAAAAAAATCTTTATGATGGGACGATTGGGAAATCGGACCTGCTTGCGTCGATGCACATGAGTACCTAAAAATCATTTTATTTTAGATAACCCACTTTGCGTGGAATCTCTCAAAGGAAAGAAAATCGGAAAAGCATATAAAAAGGTAGAATGCTCACCCCACCAACACATACTGAATCAGTGCAACGGCTGTCAAATATTCCCCGTCTCATATAAGATGGTAAACAATCTGATCGATTATCTGGACGACGAGGAACATGTTTGCAACAGTACTTGTGCTGTTTGCTTTAAAAATGATAAAAAAACATGGTAGGTATTGAAGACATGACGAACTATAATGGCATCAATAATAATAAATAACAAGCTTAATCTTCATTTAACAAGGTACAATGACTGCATTTTACCTTGTTAAATGAAGGTACAATAATTCCCAATCTATACATTTTTCTTAAGTTGGTAACAAAGAACATGGGAGCGCAACGGGACATGAACAATCTCAGTCTATCTCTCCAGATAGAGGACAAGCGGTGAAGGGCGCCCGCAGCAGATGGAATTTACCTGTAGATAACACCGGTCGACGTTCTTGGTAAGCTTTTATACAATATATCTGAATAAACCATTTCCATGACTTTGTTCTATCCAGTGGTAGTTTTGGATGCCAACAAACATCGATGTAGTACAGAAAAATTTGAAAACAGCAGAATGGTATGAATTTTACCGTTTCTAATAACAATACCACATTTATGGTAAGAATAGTAATTTGACATAAAATAAAATATTTCAATAGTCGTATTGCAAGAAATTGTTTATCCTTTGTAAAATTGAAATAATTTTCAGACGTATTCTAGTGTAATATTGATAATTTTGAAGAATGTCATATACTCATATGAAAAATAAGTTTGACAGCTTCCATCAAAATATATATATCTCATTATCAAAAGTATTGGGTGATGGAAATGACATGAAGTTATTGACTGCTGATTGCAGTAGTAAAAATACAACTCACATAAAAAACAAGGTGTGCATGTTAAACATGTATACAAATTTCAACATTTTTAAAGACGTAATAGCTATCATGGATGGAATTGGTGGACGTTAAATTGTGTAAATATATCTTAAGTGCCAGCCGCATAATAGGTCATTAGTCCTATAAACATCCAAAGAGACTTCTATACCTACTTTCCCATACAAAAAATAGATATTTCTGTTAGATATCTATAATATATCTTGATTATATTTTTAATGTTCAAGACTTTACTAACTTTACGGAAAATCTGAAACATGGTTTCTCACTATTTTATTGTTTTTTACTTTGGAGGATTTGATTATGTACCCGTTTTAATTAATTAAGGATCTCCAACCAGCATTTTTATCAACAAATAGTGAAAGAAAAAATTCCCACCATATGTAAGGAAACTTAATATTTTCGAAGAATGTGTCACGTGATATCTATCAAGCGTGTAAAAGAAACACGAGGCAAAAGAACACAAGGAAAAAATTCACAGTCTGCACTATACTGCAAAAGTACATACCGAATATACATATCTTGGCTGCAAGAAGATTCCAAGTGAAATTACACTAACAAGATAAAATGCTTCTAGTCTGTCGAAAGGTCAACGACGGAATGAAAAAAAAAATGGTGCCAACAGCAGTTCCTTAAATAATTTTAGGCCACATGATCGCTATACTAGTTTAATTGACAATAATTACGGAGCCCTTATTAAATTACGTATAAAATAACAGAAGTATTTTTAGTGATAGACAAAATAAAAATAGATGTAGCGCAGACAAAATAATTTCTCGGTCAAGATTTCTTTGAATTGAAAGTTTAAATGTATCCAAAACAGCCAACCACAGTCGTTTGCGCGTCATTACCAAGTATTTAGGTTGCGGTAGATACAGTCCTCGTAACATCCAAGTCTTCCTGGTTACAATTACAAAGGAACTTGAGTACCAAAGCCATGCCGTAAAAGCTTCTTGACTCATATTGTCTCGGTAGCCAGATATGGACGTACCTTTAATATTCATAACTTTTAATTTCTTTGAAACTCTTAGTTTTACCTCACCGAAACTGAGGATTACTTAGAACAAACAGTATTTGTGAAATGCCGGTGTGAAGAATATAAATTTATTTTTTCAATTGATTGAGCAACATTGTACATTGACATTTAAAAAAATATTGATTATTTTATTTGTATATATCTACTTTTATGTTAGTTTTTTTCACCAACATGTTTCAGAAATTACCATTCCATCATCAGGGTGCTGTATAACTGTCAAAAATTCGAATGAAATGTCTTTTGTTCCTTGTTTTTCCAAATTATTTAAAGAAATATATTAAAAAAAAAATATTATTACTAATGTTCTTGATTGCTCGTAATTTATGGCCTATTTTTTTAAATTTTTAATACATTTAGCTACAAGCGTGTTATATATGTATGTAATGAGCTCATTAAATAATTTCCCATTTGAAACTTCGTTTATTTATATATATATATATATATATATACATATAATATTTGTTAAAAATAATTTTTCAAATAATTTGGAAAAACAAGAAACAAAAGACATTTCATTCGAATTTTTTTGACAGTTATACAGCACCCTGATGATAGAATGGTAATTTCTGAAACATGTTGGTGGTGAAAAAAAACTCACATAACATATATACAAATAAAATAATCAATATTCTTAAAATATCAATTTAATCTTAAACGATACACGAGTAGTACATTGGACCAGTAGTTAAGGCGCTCAGCTAGTGAAGTGGTGCTGGGGGGTCCTGCTTTCGATCCAGAATAATACCATAGTTTAAAATAGTACAAATATCGATGTTACACGTTTATGCATTTTAATTTTGAAATGAAATATAAAAATTAACGTATAATTTTGTTTGTGTTAATTAAGCTGTTAAATAAAATGATATAAATATACATTATGTATTATTTATTCGGCGGGTATCCCAGTAAAATTTGTCACGAGAACTGCTTTTATAATAAATAGCGTGATAAAATATTTCATAACATTTTAATATGTTCTTACAATACAAGAGGAAGCGACGACATAAGACTACCGAAGAAAAAAAAAACACCTTACAAAATTGTATGATGTACAAAGTTCTAAAAATCTTCGGTAGCCTGCCAGAGGAAATTCAAAATACTGCGAATATAAAGAGGTTTAAACAGGAGTGCAAACATTTAATTGTGAAAACTTTTAAATGACTAGAAGAAATTCAATATGTTTAAGTGAAATCTTACGTTAGCCCACACAACATTATGTGTGGAACTAAAAAATTAAGAAAAATAAATATATAAATAAATAATGCTTCCGCTTAGTATTCATCTTTACTGGCATCCGGATTGATGTCGGCCAGAAAGGTCATAGAAACACGATAGAAAATCCCATAAAAATAAAACCAGAAGATTCTGAACACCAAAGAACATGGATACTAGAAAAATCCACAGCCACAGAGAGGTGGCCTTACAAATATGCGTAGAGCGGCCGGTTCGGGTTCGCTGGCCCGGGGTTCAAGCCCCATCTCCAGCCATTTAATTTGGGTTTTTAGCCGTTTTTTGACAGACAGAACAGACGGACGGATGGACAGATAGACGGACGAACGGACAGACGGACAGACTACGATATTATTATGTTTGATATGTCATGTGAGAGGTTTTCAAACAGCACTATTTATTGTATTATCTAAATTTGATAGCATAATGGATACATTTCATGCGTGATCTCATGTGGAACGTATGATTTTTTTTGTTTTGTTAAAATGGACTCACGATGAAATATTTCATGAACTATAAACATTTAAAATAATATATAATTTTTTAATACAACTTAATAAAATATTTAATATTCATATTAAAGCTATTCAAAAAATAATGTTAGTAACAATATGTATTTCTCCGCTAAAGCAGTAATTCTCGTGCTCTGCTGAAGAACAAAGAAACTTTAATGAAAACAGGTACAAATGTTTCTTATACTTTTATATTTTTATTTTATTTTATATGTGCAAGTAGTATTTACAAACTGCTAGACATAATCATATTCTTTGAAATATAACATGACGAAACTGAAAATGAAATATTACATATAACATGAAATGTGGTATATAAAAGCAAAGGCAGCAAAATCAAAAAAAAAAGAATGCAGTCATCGAAGATTTCTAATTTATAATGCACTAAATTCGAAATTTCATAGTAAACATACATAAACTTCAAATTTATAAGAAACATAATACATATATAGAATTCAGTACATTCTTAATTAGTAATCCCCGGTGACTGCGTTCAAAACATTTTTATTTTTTGTATATTCCTGTAATTGTTTTTAAACCCCAAAATGAAATAAATAAAAATAATGTTTTCGAAATCAAAAATTAAATTTTTTGAATACGCTGAATCACTTTTATTTATTTTCAAGTCAATCTTCATTATAACATTTCAAACATAAACATAAATAGAAATATAATTTTTTAAAACCAAATTAATTAATCAATTAGAAAGACATACAGAAAAATCTAATCCACGAAAGAATATTTTGCTTAGTGGTCAGAGCACCGGCCCCGGAAAGGAGGTGACCCGGGTTTAAATCCCGATAGTAGCCAAAATATTTTTACGTGGATTACATTTTTCTGTATGTCTTTCCAATTGATTTATTAATTTGGTTTTAAAAACTTCACAGAACTTTTTTCTGAAAAATTACAACTTCACAAATATGAATGTGTTATTGAATTTAGAAATATAATTGTAATTTTTTGGTTTAAATATCCTTGCAATAAAATAATAAAGAATAATAAATAAAATCAATTACGATTTACGTATAAGTAGGTAGGTTGGTATGTACTTTCTTGGAATAAACGATCGTATTCCATGTTTTTAATGCGATAGAAAAAATAATCACATTTATCGAATTCAACAGTAGAATGGAGCCACATACATTCGGTTGTCATAAAGAAAGTCACCTCACAATCAGGTTCACG
This sequence comes from Agrypnia vestita, assembly GCA_016648135.1. Lineage (NCBI taxonomy): Eukaryota > Metazoa > Arthropoda > Insecta > Trichoptera > Phryganeidae > Agrypnia > Agrypnia vestita. The sequence goes on from JADDOH010002749.1 coordinate 224,977, forward strand.
TGGGGAGTCCTAAGTCCTCCATTGTCATCGGCCCTTTTGATTAATGCGCCTGCTACGCACATCCACGCGATCAATCATCTCCCTGAATGGACCTTTTTACTCGAGGGATATGTTTGCGGACCTCACCGGTTCAATTGCGGAGTTTTTCAAACTTCGCCAGCTCAAAAAATGCTTTACTCTTATTTATGGGTTTTCTCTGACAAATCCTGAGATTATGGCCGAGATAACGAGCCAAATCTTGCCTTTTGAGATGATGAGAATGCTCACAAAAAAAAACGTGATTTAAAATAATAACATATTGTTATGGAATAAGGATTTATTTAACATGTGTATTTTATATTATCATCATTTTTTTACTTTTTAGTACATTTAGCTACAAGCGTGTTATGTATGTATGTAATGAGCTCATTAAATAATTTCTCATTTGAAACTTTGTTTAATTAATTTTGTTGGATTAAATGATTAATCATTGTCATCATTCAGTCATCGAAAAAACTCTTTTGCCAGGGGCGTGCGGTGTGAACATCGTAGCATGACTTTTACGAAGTCAATTATTTGGAAAAAATCGAAATACAATATATATTTTGAAATATTTCATGTTTTGATATACCATAATAATTTGTCGCATAATTGACTGCTATTTGCATAATTTCAGCTCGATTGGACATTAAGAAGCGGGTGAAATATCGATTATAAGATTCTATCTAGACAAACAGACAAAGTCGTGAAGCTAATATAAGCGTGGTAAAATCAGTAGGACGTGAACCATCGTACAAGTTTCCATAGAACAAGTTGTTAAAATTACTGCATAATGACAAACGAGGATAATCTAATAATAAAGTGTACAAGGTAGAGTCAGAAAATAAAAGGTACAAGGGAGATCAGGACTAGGGAGAAAAGGACATATTTGTAAAAAGCGCGAAGAGAGAAAAAAATAAAGTAATCATGAAGATATGTAAGAA